>JAXQQM020061661.1:0-52717 GCA_034641835.2 Pinus albicaulis | reverse complement strand
AAGAATCCTGTGAAAAGTCTTTTGTGTCAATTCTTTATCCAGCTAGCCATGCAAAATTGGTCCAACAACACTTTATTCCAAAATAATCAGTATTACAACAAAGTCTAAGAATCCACCCCTAAATACTCCAATTGAGGGAGTATTTATACTAAGAATTATAAAAAATATCTCCTAACAAAATGAGATATAATCTAGGATGACTCATGGATATATTACAAGAAAATAGAGACAGATGGTCTCGTAGATAACAGAAAGGATAACCGATGTTGTGTTGTTTCCTTCTTTTGAGAATGTGCTGGAGGCAGGCCCTATGATTGGGCTTGCCGCTGTCCTCTTTAGTAATTCTATGTTCGCTGCTCTGTTTTACTGATACTCTTTACCTGTACTGATACACTTTGACTTCTGTTTGATCTTTGTTTATCCTTTTTATCATGTCTTACTGTAGTAAATAATCAAAATTCATACAAGGATAATATTTACAAAAAGTCTAACATTTCTTCCCACCATTGTATTTCTGGTATTCTCGTTCTTTGAAGCTTCCTCATAGTTTCATCAATCTCTGTATATCTGAAGAAAGTAGGTTGAATTGGGAATAAGTGTTTTACCTCATGTTCGAGATAAAACAAATTTTCCAGATTGTCATGAAGAATCTTTCCCGTAGGAAATGCTTTTGTTACTGATGAACTGGCCTGGTTGTCAGCATATTTATTCAATTTCTCAACATATTTTTCCAGCCTCATAAGTTTATCCTGTGAAATTAAAGGACTTGGCAATCCTTTACTCTGCAAAATATTGAATCTCTCTGAAAAGGCATTGACTTCTTCCTGCATATCAGAGCATCTTCTTTCTAGATTCTGCATCAGAGTTCTTTTAGTAAAAACTCTTTTAATCTACAAAATTGTCCATGTTCTGTCTTGGATCCCTAGTTCTTCAAGTTGATATCTATTCTTGGTATTAAAAAATTGTATAATATTATTGCTTCTTCAGGCATGTTTCCTAATTCTTCTCTTGCCTTTAAAATTTCTTCCAGAGCCAATTTAATTAAATCATTCTGCTCATACATTATCTGGATTGATGGCCATACATCTTCTATTGACTGAATGATGTTGGTCCAAAGAATTTCTTTGATTTCTCCCAAAGGATTCTCCAATGTGAGATCCCTTTCTAATGCTCTCACCAATTTTTCTAATCTGTTGATCTCTCTTGTCTTTTATGCAACCGTCATTTTTGAGAGATCATATTTTTTCTCTAAGGAGATAAATTGTACCTTTGTTTTCTGAAGCTCTGTCACTTGGAGTTTCAATTCCTACATTGATTTTATTAATTCTTCAGTTCTTAAATTGGAAGTGTTGACCTATGATAATTCTGTTGGCTGATCTATTGTTGTGGTACCTATAATTACTTCTGCTGTAGATGCTGGAATGTTTGCCTGCTTGTTCTTTAATGCCTTTTCAAGTTCTTTTTTAGTCTCATTTAGTTGCTCATTCAATTTCAAGAGCAAATCCATGAATTCTTCTTCAGAGTTTTGCTTTATAATTTCTGCAGTCTGTGGATGCCTTGAGGATGGTGACTTTAGTTGTTTTCTTAAGGCTGCAATATCATCATCTTTCTTCTTAATCAAGGCTTCTATACCCTTGACATCTTTGGGATTATGACCCAATCCAATAATTATTTCTTCCAAAGTCTTTATTCTGTTCTCCTTAGCCTGGGAAGAGGCTTTTTCAAGATGCAATTGAGCATTATTATTCTCCAAAGAATCTTGTAATCTTTGGGTCATCATTGATTTATCAATCAAAGTAGAATCAATAATTTCACCTGTTTGTTTGTGCAGCTCAATCTGATCCAAAGGATGAATATCCTTTGCTATGACTTCAAAATTAGTTCTAACATAATCTGCAGCTGTTTGAGGCTGTTGCACTTTGGGTTTGAAGTGACTCATTACCATTTTACCCTGCTGGATGTCATAGGCTGACATCAATCTTTGCTGATTTTTTGGAGCCATCTTCAAATATTGGTTATAAACTTGAAGTCTTAATGGATCATTTCTAGCCTTTATATTTATAAATGTCCTTTTAATATCGCAGGCATCTTTCACAAGTGGTTTGAAAGAAGATACTTCTGCACTTTTTTTCCTTTGTAGCTCTTTTCTCTGTGAATTAGTGGATGTCCCACTGATTGTACGTGTTTTATAACTACCTAATTCTTCTCTCCTCTGATTATCAGGGGTTTCTTGAATAAATTATGCTTCTGTAAGAGGATTTAATTTTTTTCTTTTGACATCAGGTTGTTCTGAAGATCCACTGATAGGGGTAGCTATTTCTGCATCTCTCTTTTTACCTTTTTCTTCATTGAAAGGAGTTTGCAAAATTGAAATTCCTGTCACATTAATCTCAGTGGGGGAAGTCTGTATTTGGCCCCGTTCCTTAAAAGTTTCAGGTTGTTCTGTCATTGTGAATTTCTCCGTAACTTGTATATCAGCCTCCTTTTCTTTCCCTTTGGATGCTACTATGGCCAATGCACTGATTTCCTGTAAATTTTGCTGAAATATTCCAGCAGAAGAAGGACCAATTCCTGGTCTTTGCACCTGTCCAAAAGAATCCAATTCAAGTATTTTCTCAAGATAGTTCATAACATTTTCAACACTGACCTATTCACTACATTGTTCTATCAACATCTCTTCCATCCATTAATTCATATTGGCATATTGTTCAATTTCTGGAATTCTATGATGAATGTATGGTGACAATTTTTTTTTCATCCTCCTATCACAAATAAAGCTGTTTGGGTCATAAGGTACCCAGTAGAAATTTTTTTGCAATTTGAGATAGTCTTCTAGGATTCTTTCACCTTCTTTTCCAGCATCCCTAGAATTACAGACAAAAGGACCTAATTGACTCTTAATTCTGAGTTGAGCTTTTTTCTTTGCATTGCAAAAATGGACTATGTCTGAATTTATCATTTGTTTGAAATAATCTAAGGCAAAGAGCCTCATTGGGACATATTTTGGTAACTTGAAAGGACATAGCTCACACCCATATATTCTAATTTCTAAATGATTCTGGTATAGGTACCAATCACCTATCTTGTATTGCTTTGAGAGTTAGAGAATTTTCTTGATGTCACTATTGACCCTAGGAGGGGAGACTCCTGTTAATAAGGTGGTTGCAGGGTGCACAAATAGGTCAATGAAATCATTATAAGAATAAGGAGAATCAGAGGAATTATGAGAGATGTCAGACGAAAAGATTACAGACCTAGGATTTCCTTTGGCATCAAATTTTTTGACATGGAAAGAGAAACTTTCTAACTGATAGTAAAGCATGTGATGGTATATAACGGAGGAATATTTGAACACTCTTTCATTTTCTAATCTCATGAACTGATCATGGATTTTATCACCAATGTAAGAAGAAAAATCATATTTGATAGCAGGGGGTTGTCCAGGGGTAAAAATTGACAACAATACTAAGGTTAATTGATCAACATATTCACTAGTATTGAAACCCATTACAGAAGATATCATATTCAAAATGAGTCTGCCCACATTAGTAAAAAAGGTATATCCATAAGGGGGAGGGCCTTTAGGCTGATGTTCTGGCAACATGAAAGTTTGGCAGAGGTGATATAACTCTTCTTGGGATAAATTGGTCGATTTCTCAAGTAAATCTCCCATGGAAAGGGGAGTCAGGGCTTGACCAGGCTGAAACTATAACATTTCGTTGATAGACTGAGCAGTTATTGGGAAAATGACGGTTTGACTCGGGGACATGACTGCTCGTTGATTGGGATCATAATTGGCATGGCAGTAATAGATTATTTCAGTAAAAATGTGGACTGAGGGTAGAAGGTACATTGGAAGATTGGATTCCCATAGTCCAAAAATTTGAGAGCCATTCAGGAAGCTATCCCTGCAGTGGCAAAAAATTCAGAGCAGATTTTCACTGAGGACGAGGTATTTAATTTGGAAATCCCTATCTGCTAGAGGCAGATAGTCTAAATCTCTATGAGGGGCATTCAGGGGTGCAACATTCAAAGCCACGGGAATTTCCATTTTTGGTTCTTGTGGATTCAGAAATGAATTCGAGTTTTGATGAAAAAACATGCACAATCACAGGTTTGGGAATACAATTGTAGTTTTGGGGATTGAGGAATGAAATAAAGACCAATCTTGAACCCTGTTTCAGTTTTCTTGTGTGGAATTAAAAAAAAAACCAGGATTTTGCAGAGTTCAACGGGAATTTGGTAAATACCTATTTTCTGGGAAATAAACAGTGACAAAAACAGGTGTTGGCTATGGCAGACAAATTATGGATTGCTCGACTACAAATTTCCTCAGCAAGGTGGTGGTTGACAATCTTCACAGTTGGTTTTTGAAGTTTTGCATGGGACACTGGTCGCTATACAAAATAGTGAAAATGACACGCGTTGGTGTTTTTTAATTGCAAATTCAAAGGCTGGCGGGATTATTTTTTATTTTTTAAGTGGATGATGTCAACCAGTACGGTTGCTTTGACATGGGAGGCAAGCGGTAAACGGTATTTATCGCACAGCTTTTGGGGACGGGCGGTTTTCAATGGAGGGCGAGCGATTCCATACAATAAACAACACGTGGCGTGGCACTGTTCAGAAAACCACTTAGCCATCGCACGTTATCATTTGGACGTGGAGGCGCAGCGATATGGATGACAACCGTAGATCATGGATTGGTTGATCAAATGGTCGTCGGGAAAGGCAGATGACAGAGAATTCATAGGGCGGGCCCAATGTAATTAAGTGTGAATTAATCACATCGGGAGCAATTCTATTGGTGAGGTATGTTTTTAATTGACCGTGAGGGTTAATTAACATATTTTAAACGTGGCGGGAATGCAGGCTCATGATTTGATTAATTAATCACCATATTAAGGTTATATTTCAACCAAAGGTGCTGGATATATAATATTTGGGAATTTTATTATTAAATTAATACAAGGATGGGTGGATTTTCATAGGGATTTAAATAATAAAGTTAAAAATTAATATGAAAAATGAATGGAAGTGCAAAGTGTAAAACATTAGGTTAATTTTTTTAACTTATGCTTGCATGAATAGGGTTTTTTGTGAAATATTGCATTATTTTTATAAGTAAAATGAGATTTTACTTATGAAAAGATTTTTTGGATGTGAATGAATGATTTTATGAATAAGTACTTAGGATTTTTTCAATTATTGGGCCGAGGGTCTGGTCCCTCCAAAAGTCAAGGAAATGCCTTGAGCCCCTCTAATTTTCAAATTCCTTAGTACTTAGGGGAAATTAGTGAAATTTTTAGGGAAAAATGAGAAGGGAAGTTAATAATTTGACTTTTCTTTGCTTGAAATTATTCCAGTGTAATTTCTACCTTTGCACTTGTGATGAAAGTAAAGATTTAACACATCTGGAGTCATTATCCATCACATGTAATTCTGCAACAACATCTACCTACCCTACCGTTTTTTCTTCTTTATTAGGGTGCACTTAGACTGGTTATCACACCTTTTCTTTTTACATGTAGAAATCTATCTAATTCTAACCTTATTACATCCAAGGGCTCAGATTAAACTGTTGAGCTCCTTTTATTCACTCTACCTATCTACTTATCTGCCAAGATTAAACAGTTTGGTCAGATTTTATTCTCTATCTCTAAAACATAAAATTGAAAAATGAAATAGCCAATCTTAAACTGTTTGATTGTTCATAAATTGTGGCATAAGATACAATTTGTACACAATTTTTTTATTTACACAAGAGCAAAAAGTAGTGGCATTTAGACTAGCGCACTTTCCTTGGCCTTTCTTTTGGTGGGGTTCATTTTCTTTTACTTTTTTGGCCATTTTTGTCTTTTTACCCTTTGATTTTTCTTTTAGGGTATACCCTCTTTACATTTTTTAAATTTTTTGATTTTTTTTTGACAATATGGAAAACCTTTACCAGCAAAGGAAAGGGAATGTGACATATAATACATAAACTATCAAACCAATCATGATATATGAGTTTATTAGCATAAGATTCTAACACTGGCTCCACTTGGGGATGGCTTTTCCTGGTGAAAAGTCAAGAACAACAGGTCAATTGTCTTCAGAATGATTTTGACTGAACTATGTAATCTTCTTCTGCTTGTTGCTTTATTGTATGTATGACAGTAATACTTCTGAAGCTTAGGTCCTTCTCCTCGTGCTTCAACTCCAGTAAATTACTATCCACTCAAAACTGTAAAATTACAAAGGATATAGTATGTACATGTTAAAATCAGGATATCCTAATAAATAGGATCAAAGTAATGTTTCAGAATTTGACCATTAACTGGCCCTTCTTCAGTTTCTATATCATCCAAGTTTTTCAGAAAATATGTATTATTTCCTTGTAAAGCATGAATAATATAAGTCAAACTTCCCATGTTTTCCCTTATCCTCTCTTCTGGAATCCCATCTTAGAACTTTGTTTCCAATTTGGAAATCTTCTGCCTTGGTCCTTTTATCAAATATCTTCTTTAGTTTCCCATGCAATACTTGGGATCTCTGATATACTTCCTCTCTGGTTTGCTACAAATTGATAGTCTGATTTATTCTCCTTTGAATATCATTAGGTTCAACCTGAGCTTCTTGAAGTAATTTCATCACAGGAACTCCTAAAGATGAAGGAAATACAGCCTCAATGCCATAGACTAACTCATAAGGACTAGTCCCAATATATTTTTTGGTGGTGAGTCTGTCTGCCCATAGTGCATTTGTAAGTTTCTTGTGCCAATTTTTCTTGTTTTCCTCCAATAATTTTTTAATAATATTGATGAGACTCTTGTTGGAAGACTCGGCTAGTCCATTACCTTAAGGGTAATAGGCTGTGGAATGGCTTAAGGTGATATGATATTTGTTATATAAACTTATCATCTTCTTATATTTTAAGGCAGCAGCATTATCAGTTATAATTTTCTCAGGACAATCAAATATTGATAATATATTGGTTTCTAGGAATCCTATAATTACAGTGCCATTGGCTTGTTTGGAAGGAATTTCTTCTATCCATTTGGTGAAATAATCTATAGCAATGAGGATCCATTTGTGTTGGCCAGAAGAAGGAGGATGGATTTATCCAATGAAATCTAGGCCCCATTGTTGGAAAGGTTTTTCAGTGGAAATTGGTTTCAGGGGTAAAGGTAATAGTTTTCTCTTGCCTTCAAAAATTTGACATTTATGGCAAGCAGTGACAAATTTCTTTACATCAGAGAACAAGGTTGGCCAATAAAATCCAGCTCTTAGGATCTTATCTGCAGTTGATTTCCAATAAAGGTGTCCACCACAGTCTCCTGCATGGAATTCATTGAGAGCCTTGTCAGCTTCATCTTTTAATAAACAATTCAATAGAATGCCTTCATGATTTTTCCAAAAAATAACATTATCTAAAATACAAAACTTTGAAGATGTCATCTTTAAAAACCTTTTCTTTGTTCTGGATAACCCTGGAGGAGCTTGCAGGTTTAACAATACATAAATTATATCAGCATACCATGGTGAATCTAAGAAGGCCTGGCTGATTTGTGGAGTTGCCATCTCCTGTTCGTCATCCAGTTCATTAATATACAGGGCTTGGCAATTTTTTTCTGTCATGAGTTGAGCCAATCCCTGTCCCTTTATCAGTTTGTAGGTTTTATTTCAATATCATACTCTAATATGGTAGCAATCCATTTACCTCTTTTGCCATCAATTCCATGTTGAGTTAAGATGTCTTTGACAATAGCATTTGGTACATAGGCTATCACATGGGAATACAATATGTAGATTCTAAAATATTTAATGGCTTTTATAAGTGCAAAAGCTTGTTTTTCCATGATGTTGTATTTCAATAATGCATCTGTTAGTGCTTTAATAAAAAAGGCTATAGGTTTTTCACATCCTTGATCATCCTTTTGTAATAAAACAGCTGCTACAGTGTGTTCTGATGCAAATGAAAATATTATGAAGTCTCTATCAAATTGTGGACTGGCAAGAACCGATGTTCTGGTCAAAGCCATTTTAATTTCTTCAAATTCTTGTTTGGCTTCAACTATCCATTTAATACTTGAATCCTTTCTTAACATGTTAGTAAGAAATCTAATTAATTCAGCTAAGCTAGATATGAATCTTCTCAAAAAATTGATTTTTCATTGGAAAGCTTGAAGTTCATTAACATTTCTAGGGTAAGGTATCTGCAATATAGCTTCTATTCTAGCAGGATCAATTCTAATACCATCTTTGGAAATGATATGGCCCAAGATTTTACCTTCTTCAAGACCAAACAAGGACTTCTTTGGATTTAAAGAGATACCATATTTTCTGCATTTTATGAATACTTGTTTGAGATGGTCCAAATGCTGTTGATCTGATTTAGAAAAAACAGTTAAATCATCCAGATATATAACAAGAAATTCATGAATTTATTTTTCAAATGCGATGTCCATTGCTCTTTGGAAGGTTTCTCCTTCATTTTAAAGTCCAAATGGCATTTTAACGTACTTGAATGTGCCCCATGGTATTGTAAAAGCTGTTTTTTCCTGGTCATCAGGATGAACCAGAATCTGGTTGTATCCTGAAAACCCATCTAAAAGAGAAATCCTAGAAGCACCTACTACCCTTTGTAAAATGTGATCCATTTTGGGCAAAGGGTAATTATCCTTTAAAGAGACCTTATTTACATTTCTTAAATCAACACATAATCTGATCTCTTCAGTTTTATTCCTAGTAGGTACTAAATTAGGCACCCACTCTGAAAATCTAATAGGAGCAATTATCCCTGCTTCATATATTCGTTTGATTTCTTTTTCAATTAAAGGTAGCAGTACAGGGTTGATTCTTCTGAGTTTCTGTTTAAATGGTTTCTGATCTTCTTTCAGAGGTATTGTATGTTGAATTATAGAGGTATCATATGATTTCAAGTCTTCATAACTCCAGGCAAAGACATCCTGGAATTCTCTTATTAGTTCAACATATTTAAGTTTTTGATCAGGAAACAAAGATTTAGATAAATTTATCATTTTAGGATTTTCTTCAGTTCCCAAATTATATTCCTCAATATTAGCTTTCAATGGTTCCATTTTGGGTTTCTTTATAATATCATTAGAATCGAAAAGATCTTCTAGAGGAGTTAATCCCTTAGGAAAATGATTATCTTTTAAATTAATGATCTCTGATTCTTCTTCTATAATCTCATCAACCTCCATTTGTTTGAGGTCCTGCATTTATTTTTTGGTGAACTTTGTTGGATGAAGCATTTTAATTGCACTTTCTTCTGAAATGTATGTTTCTTGTTCATTTATTTGATCAGATTCAATGACTGTATCTTCATCTATGTTACTGTTAGAAAATTCATTCTCTAAAGTCATGAAATTGTTAATCTGATTGTCATTTGCAAACACTTGCCAATTCTTAAAATTGTCTGGTATGGCTGGTTTGTGTCTAATCTCAGCTATGAACTGATGATTAGGTTCGAATGGTAATTTACAAGTGCTAGCAAACATTGCAAGACTATGAGCATGCAAATTTTGTTTTCTTGGGATTTTAACAAGCTGAGTCTGTAGAAAAGTATTGAGAATCTCTACAACTATTCCTCTATATTCTCTCAGTCTGGGATAATTTGTCAGAAAGTGACCTTTGATCTACTGAATGATTAAATCAGAATCTCCTATGACAGATACTCTAATTTCCCCTAATCTTTTGACAAGTTTAAGACCTACCAAAAGAGCTTCGTATTCTGCCATATTATTTGTGTATTTAAAATTTAATCTATAGGCATGGCCTTCAGCATGATCATTTTCAATATTATGCACCCAAACTCTAGCTCATTCTCCTAATTTATTAACGGAACCATCAAATTCTAAGTGCCAAAGAATTTCATGTTCATAATTGGTATCGGGAGTTTCAGGAACTTTCTTAACAGTGAGATCTGATTTCTTACTTTCTTGTCGTTTTTCATGAGTATCTAATGTTTTATTGTCCTCAGAGATTTCCTGGATTTGAACACTAGATTTTCCATTTGTAGTTTGTTTTGGTTCTACTGCTGGAACTTCTAATTCAGTAGGAGGATCAATTTCAGAGTTGTAAAGAATAAATGAGTCCATATCAGAGTGTACTGAGTAGATGGGGAAGTTTTCAGGTTTCTCCTGACTACTGACCACATATTTCATTAAATTTTCTCTGTATAGTCTCTTAGGTTGACCAAACACTGAAATAGTAGCATATGACATGTCCAATTGAAGGGATCCTTGAAGCTTTGCACCCCAAGATCTAGAAAATAGCATGCCATATTTTGGAGGAATATCTGCTACTACTATGTCCATCAAAATTGTTTTTGCAGGGGATTGAACCAGAGAAACACACAAGTCTCTGATTAAACCTAAACATCTCACCTGACTTGAATCAAAAGAAAAGAGATCTTTGTAAGGTCTGGTGATATCTAGGTTGAATTTTTCCATTACAGACTTGGGAATTAGATTGTGAGATTCCCCATAATCAAGGATGGCATTATGAAGTATTTTATCATGTATATTTAAACTTACATAAAATGGAGGAGTTCCTCCACTTTCTGGTTTTCCATTTACTTCAGGGCCAAAGAGTAATCTGGGCTTATCATAAAAAACGTTTACTGAGTCATCATTTTTAGTGATCTTAAGTGATCTATTGATTTGGCTTCGATAGACATCATGTTTAGATAATTCAGAAAATGGAGCAACTATTTTTATTTTGCCTACTTCAGCCTCCAGATTAAATGGTTTTTCAGTCTAATTTCTTGTATTTCGGAAAGTTGGATTCTCTTTTTCTTCTGTGTTTTCGGTATTTTTCTCCTTCTCAGGAGTGGGGTTGTGGGCTAAAGTTGTTTTTGAATCAACTTCTGGAGGTTCCTCTACATTTCCTTTAGGAGGAAGACTATTGGAAAGTTGTCTATTATTTAGTTGAGTATCGGATATGTCTTCAATTATTGGGTTGGCAGGATTAGTATCTAATCTAGAAAGAATATGTACAGGGGTAGTATTGGTTTTACCTTTGAGGGGTTGTTTTGTAGCTTTCTGTTTACTTGTTTTCGGGATATCAATTCTCCTGCTCCTCAAATTATATTGCTTGTGAACTTCGTAAATGGTTGTGTCATATCCCTCCTTGAAGTCAAATGATTCTCCTAAATGAGTTTGAAAAGGTTTAATAATGTGAGATTCATGATCCTCTTGGGTCAAAAAAACTTCTGGTTCATTCTTGTGTTCAGTCACATTATTTATTTGAGCATCTTCTGTTGGTTCATCAGAAGTTGAGGCTTCAATATAATTTTCCTGGAATGGGGGGCCTAATATTTTGGTCAGGACCAATTTTTCCAGTATTTTGGTTTTGGTTCTTTCTGAAATTTGGATTCCTCCCAGTATTTCTTGGTTGACAATCCCGAGGAGATTTCTTTTCAATTGTTTCTACTCTATCTCGTAGCCTTTCCATCCCTTTAATAATAGCATCCAGTTTCTTTTCAAAAGATGAGGGTTCTTCATTTACAGGCATTCTCTTTTCAGCTTTGGCTCTAGCTCGTTTCTCTATCAGGTTGGCTTCAACACTAACAGCTATACTTTGCATATCTTCTAAATTTTGAGGAGCTCTTTCCTTAAGCTGATACGCCATATCAGAATCAAATCCATCATGGAATTTAATTAATACTGAATCTGGAGGAGGTCTAAGGTTTTGAGGAATATCATAGTAAACATCATAGAACCTGGTGCAGTAATATTGCACAGTCTCTTTTGGTCCTCTCTTTAAATTTCCAAAGTCTGATAATATTTGAAGAGGATCTTTCTTCTTTTCCCATCTATTTAAAAATGTTCTATAAAGAGCTTGTAAGTCAGTGACACTGTTTTCAGGAAGAACTCTAAACCAGGTTTTGACTTCTCCAGTAAGACTTTGGACAAATATTCTCATTCTTACATCACCAGCATCTATTTCATAAATTTCAAAATAATCTGTCATCTTTTTAGTATGCTATTGTGCAGTGTAGGTACCAGAACCATCGAAAGGAGTGATTTTACTTTGTTAGTCTTGGGGCATAGCCCCCAGATTAGTTGGTAATACTAAAGGAGCATATCTATTTTCCATTGCAAGAGGTAGTGATGAATTAACAGGTGAGGTTGGTCTATGAGTGGTGGGTGGAGGAGTAGAAGGAGTAATTTGAGGTTGAGATGTTTGAGGAAATGTTGATGAACTTGGAGAGGCTGAAGTGATCATAGAAATATTTGATGTTCCTTCAGAGGTAAGCTCAAATTGTATGGAATTTTGCAAATGTTTATCAAGATGTGAAGTAACAAATTCAAATTTTAAATCTTCAATAAATATTGGGTCTGGAACCAAATTGGACAACTCGGATTCAGAAAAATTTACAAATAAATAGGTTTCAAACTGCTCGTCAAAAGGTTTGTCCTCAACGTAAATCCACTTCACAGGACAGGATATTGATCTATAGAGAGGTCTAGAACTTCCAGAACTATCTTGGATTTCCTGTCTCCTAAGAATCCTGGAGATCAGATTCGGATTTTCAAACACAGGCGGGGGATTTGGATCAGGATTAGACCTGGTGTAATGAGTCCTTTCTGAAGCCAGTTTTCTAGATGATTCTCTTTTTTTTTTTGTCTAAATGGAATGAACAATACAACTTCTACAATCTCTTTAAGAGGTTTAAGATTTTGGATTTAAATTTTCTTAAAGATTTATTTGACTAGAGGAACTGATCAAATGTTTGAAACCGAATGTTCAGTTCATAAAATAGACCAGAGATAGACTGAAGAAGCATTTATTTACTTATGCAATTGTAGAGAAAAAGTAGTTCAAAGGATACCTGGCTAACTTCAGGCTCTGTCTGTAGTTTATAAAGTAAACAATAGTAACAATAAAATTATTTAGTTCCCCAGCGGAGTCGCCACTATGTTATCACTCAGATTTTCCTTGAAGTTGTTGGAAGAGGAAAGGTGTCTGAGGTAACCACAAACCAACTTTTAGGTACAGAATCTAGCCAATCTGTACCCAGAGAGGGCTCTCTCTGTAATATTTAGCTTTGTTTTTAAAAGATATTAGGCTAGTTATAAAAGTTCAGGGATTTTGATTTTTCTTGTTTGGGTGATGAAATTCATTAGCAGAGGGGTATGACTGAGTAGTTTTAGTCCATTGGGCTAATGGAGTCAAAGAATATGGCTTAACTAGATGTAGTTTCTTAACAAGGGATGGTTTCACAAGGC
Organism: Pinus albicaulis; assembly: GCA_034641835.2. Classification (NCBI taxonomy): domain Eukaryota; kingdom Viridiplantae; phylum Streptophyta; class Pinopsida; order Pinales; family Pinaceae; genus Pinus; species Pinus albicaulis. The sequence continues at coordinate 39,476 of JAXQQM020061661.1, read as the reverse complement.
AAGGTAATCAAATAGGGAACAATTAAAGATTTAAAATAGATGGAATGGACTCGAAGTGGGTGAAGGGAAATTAAGAATCCTTCAATATTTTCGAAAGAGGGAACCTGAATGATTATTAACAAAGATCAATTAAGAGTTCTTTATCAAATAATCAGAATGGATAAACTAGAAAATAGGAGCAATTAAGAATTCACTGTTTAAACTACTTCAGAAGAAAACATTAAGAATAACAATGATTGAAAATAGATTGCACTTAAGCACTTTCCGAATTATTCCTTTTCGTTTATCATTCAGATATGAAACACAGATGGTATAATAAAGAAGTATAAAAACTCTAAAACATAAGGGATAGATGACTTATTGATCCGTTGTCTGACTCAAGAATCCTGTGAAATGTCTTTTGTGTCAATTCTTTATCCAGCTAGCCATGCAAAATTGGTCCAACAGCACTTTATTCCAAAATAATCAGTATTACAGCAAAGTCTAAGAATCCACCCCTCAATACTCCAATTGAGGGATTATTTATACTAAGAATTATAAAAAATATCTCCTAACAAAATGAGATATAATATAGCATGACTCATGGATATATTACAAGAAAATAGAGACAGATGTTCTCGTAGATAAGAGAAAGGATAACCGATTTTGTGTTGTTTCCTTCTTTTGAGAATGTGCTGGAGGCAGGCCCTATGATTGAGCTTGTCACTGTCCTCTTTAGTAATTCTATGCTGGTTGCTCTGTTTTACTGATACTCTTTACCTGTACTGATACACTTTGACTTCTGTTTGATCTTTCTTTATTCTTTTTATCATCTCTTACTGTAGTAAATAATCAAAATTCATACAAGGATAATATTTACAAAAATTCTAACATTTCTTCCCACCATTGTATTTCTGGTATTCTCGTTCTTTGAAGCTTCCTCAGAGTTTCATCAGTCTCTGTATATCTGAAGAAAGTAGGCTAAATTGGGAATAAGTGTTTTACCTCATGTTCGAGATAAAACAAATTTTCCAGATTGTCATGAAGAATATTTCCCGTAGGCAATGCTTTTGTTACTGATGAACTGGTTGATGAACTGGCCTGGTTGTCAGCATATTTATTCAATTTCTCAACATATTTTTCCAGGCTCATAAGTTTATCCTCTGAAATTAAAGGACTTGGAAATCCTTTACTCTGCAAAATATTGAATCTCTCTAAAAAGGAATTGACTTCTTCCTACATATTAGAGCATCTTCTTTCTAGATTCTGCATCAAATTTCTTTTAGTAAAAACTCTTTTAATCTCAAAAATTGTCCATGTTCTGTCTTGGATGCCTAGTTCTTCAAGTTGATATCTATTATTGGTATTCAAAAATTGTATAAGATTATTGGCTTCTTCAGGCATGTTTCCTAATTCTTCTCTTGCCTTTAAAATTTCTTCCAGAGCCTATTTAATTAAATCATTTTGCTCATACATTATTTGGATTGATGGCCATACATCTTCTATTGACTGAATGATGTTGGTCCAAAGAATTTCTTTGATTTCTCCCAAAGTTTTCTCCAATGTGAGATCCCTTTCTAATGATCTCACCAATTTTTCTAATCTGTTGATCTCTCTTTTCTTTTCTGCAACACTCATTTTTGAGATATCATATTTTTTCTCTAAGGAGATAAATTGTACCTTTGTTTTCTAAAGCTCTGTCACTTGGAGTTTCAATTCCTCCGTTGATTTTATTAATTCTTCAGTGCTTAAATTGGAAGTGTTGACCTGTGATAATTCTGCTGGCTGACTTGTTGTTGTGGTACCTATAATCACTTCTGCTGTAGATGCTGGAATGTTTGCCTGCTTGTCCTTTAATTCCTTTTCAAGTTATTTTTCAGTCTCATTTAGTTGCTCATTCAGTTTCAAGAGAAAATCCATGGATTCTTCTTCAGAGTTTTGCTCTATAATTTCTACAGTCTGTGGATGCCTTGAGGATGGTAACTTCAATGGTTTTCTTAAGGCTGCAATATCATCATCTTTCTTCTTAATCAAGGCTTCTATACCCTTGAAATCTTTGGGATTATGACCCAATCCAATAATTATTTCTTCCAAAGTCTTTATTCTGTTGTCCTTAGCCTGGGAAGAGGATTTTTCAAGATGCAATTGAGCATTAGTATTCTCCATAGAATCCTGTAATCTTTGGGTCATCATTGATTTATCAGTCAAAGTAGAATAAATCATTTCACCTGTTTGTTTGTGCAGCTCAATCTGATCCAAAGGATGAATATCCTTTTCTATGACTTCAAAATTAGTTCTAACATAATCTGCAGTTGTTTGAGGCTGTTGCACTTTGGCTTTGAAGTGACTCATTACCATTTTACCCTGTTGGATGTCATAGGTTGACATCAATCTTTGTTGATTTTTTGGAGCCATCTTCAAATATTGGTTATAAACTTGAAGTCTTAATGGATCATTTCTAGCCTTTATATTTATAAATGTCCTTTTAATATCCCAGACATCTTTCACTGGTAGTTTGAAAGAAGATACTTCTGCACTTTGTTGCCTTTGTAGCTATTTTCTCTATGAATTAGTGGATGTCCCACTGATTGTACATGTTTGCTGACTACCTAATTCTTCTCTCCTCTGATTATCAGGGGTTTCTTGAATAAATTCTTCTTCTGTAAGAGGATTTAAGTTTTTTCTTTTGACATCAGGTTGTTCCGAAGATCCACTGATAGGGGTAGTTGTTTCTGCATCTCTCTTTTTACCTTTTTCTTCATTGAGAGGAGTTTGAAAAATTGAAATTCCTGTCACATTAATCTAAGTGGGGGAAGTCTGTATTTGGCCCTGTTCCTTAGAATTTTCGGGATGTTCTGTCATTGTGAATTTCTCCGTAACTTGTATATCAGCCTCCTTTTCTTTCCCTTTGGACGCTACTATGGGCAATGCACTGATTTGCTGTAAATTTTGCTGAAAGATTCTAACAGAAGAAGGACCAATTCCTGGTCTTTGCACCTGTCCAAAAGAATCTAGGTCAAGTATTTTCTCAAGATCTTTCATAAAATTTTCAACACTGACCTGTTCACTATCTTGTTCTATCAACATCCCTTCCATCCATTCATTCATATTGGCATATTGTTCAATTTCTGGAATTCTATGATTAAGGTATGGTGACAATTTCTTTTTCATCCTCCTATCGCAAATAAAGTTTTTTGGGTCATAAGGTACCCAGTAGAAACTTTTTTTCAATTTGAGAAAGTCTTCTAGGATTCTTTCAGCTTCTTTTCCAGGATCCCTAGAATTACAGACAAAAGGACCTAATTGACTCTTAATTCTGAGTTGAACTTTTTTCTTTGCATTGCAAAAATGGACTATGTCTGAATTTATCATCTCTCTGAAATACTCTAACGCAAAGAGCCTCATTGGGACATATTTTGGTAACTTGAAAGGACATAGCTCACACCCATATATTCTAATTTCTGTATGATTCCGGTATAGGTACCAATCACCTATCATGTATTGCTTTAAGAGTTGGAGAATTTTCTTGATGTCACTATTGACCCTAGGATGGGAGACTCCTGTCAATAAGGTGGTTGCAGGGTGCACAAATAGGTCAATGAACTCATTATAAGAATAAGGAGAATCAAAGGAATTATGAGAGATTGCAGACCAAAAGATTACAGACCTAGAATTTCCTTTGGCATCAAGTTTTTTGACATGGAAAGGGAAACTTTCTGATTGATAGTAAAGCATGAGATGGTATATAATAGAGGAATATTTGAACACTCTTTCATTTTCCAATCTCATGAACTGATCATGGATTTTATCAGCAATGTAGGAAGCAAAATCATATTTGACAGAAGGGGGCTATCCAGGGGCAAAAATTGACAACAGTACCATGGTTAATTGATCAACATATTCACTAGTATTGAAACCCATTACAGAAGATATCATATTCAAAATGAGTCTTCCCACATTAGTGAAAAAGGTATATCCATAAGGGGGAGGGCCTTTGGGATGATGTTCTGCCAACATGAAAGTTTGGTAGAGGTGATTTAACTCTTCTTGGGATAAATTAGCCGATTTCTCAAGTAAATCTCCAATGGAAAGGGGAGTCAGGGCTTGACCAGGCTGAAACTGTAACATTTCGTTAATAGACCAAGCAGTTATTGGGAAAAGGACGGTTTGACTCGGGGATATGATTGCTCGTTGATTGGGATCATAATTGGCATGGCAGTAATAGATTATTTCAGGAAAAATGTGGACTGAGGGTAGAAGGTACATTAGAAGATTGGATTCCCATAGTCCAAAAATGTCAGAGCCATTCAGGTAGCTATCTCTGCAGTGGAGAAAAATTTGGAGAGGATTTTCACTAAGGACGAGGTCTTTAATTTGGAAATCCCTATCTGCTAGACGCAGATAGTCTAAAACTCTGTGAGGGGCATTCAGGGGTGCAACATTCAAAGCCACAGGAATTTCCATTTCTGGTTCTTGTGGATTCAGAAAGGAATTAGGGTTTCGATGAAAAAACAGGCACAATCACTTGTTTGGGAATACAATTGCAGTTTTGGGGATTAAGGAATGAAATAAAGACCAATCTTGAACCCTGTTTCAGTTTTCTTGTGTGGAATTAAAACAAAAACCAGGATTTTGCAGATTTCAATGGGAATTTGGGTAAATACATGTTTTCCTGGAAATAAACAGTGACGAAAACAGGTGTTGGCTATGGCAGACGAATTCTGGATTGCTCGACTGCAAATTTCCTCAGCAAGGTGATGGTTGAAAATCTTCACAGTTGGTTTTTGAAGTTTTTCATGGGACACTGGTCGCTATACAAAATAATGAAAATGACACGCGTTGGTGGTTTTTAATTGTAAAGTCAAAGGCTGGCGGGATTATTTTTTATTTTTTAAGTGGATGACGTCAACAAGTACGGTTGCTTTGACATGGGAGGCAAGCGGTAAATGGTATTCATCGCACAACTTTTGGGGACGGGCGGTTTTCAACGGAGGGCGAGCGATTCCATACAATACACGACACATGGTACGGCACTGTTCAGAAAACCGCTTAGCCATCGCGCGTTATCGTTCAGACGTGGAGGTGCAGCGATATGGACGAAAACCATAGATCGTGGATTGGTTGATCGAACGGTCGTCGGGAAAGGGAGATGACGAAGAATTAATAGGGCGGACCCAATGTAATTAAGTGTGAATTAATCGCAATGGGAGCAATTCTGTTGGTGAGGTATGTTTTTAACTAACTGTGAGGGTTAATTAACGTATTTTAAACGTGGCAGGAATGCGGGCTCATGATTTGATTAATTAATCACCATATTAAGGTTATATTTCAACCAAAGGGGCGGGATATATAATATTTGGGAATTTTATTATTAAATTAATACGGGGATGGGTGGATTTTCATAGGGATTTAAATAGTAAAGTTAAAAATTAATATGAAAAATGAATGGAAGCGCTAAGTTTAAAACATTAGGTTAATGTTTTTAACTTATGCTTGCATGAATAGGGTTTTTTGTGAAATATTGCATAATTTTCCTAAGTAAAATGGGATTTTACTTATGAAAAGATTTTTTGGATGTGAATGAATGATTTTATGAATAAGTACTTAGGCTTTTTTCAATTATTGGGTCGAGGGTCCGGTCCCTCCAAAAGTCAAGGAAATGCCTTGAGCCCCTCTAATTTTCAAATGCCTTAGTACTTAGGGGGAATTAGTGAAATCTTTAGGGAAAAATGAGAAGGGAAGTTAATAATTTGACTTTTCTTTGCTTGAAATTCTTCTAGTGTAGTGTCTGCCTTTGCACTTGTGATGAAAATAAAGATTTAACACATCTAGAGTCATTATCCATCACATGTAATTATGCAACAGCATCTACCTACCCTACCCTTTTTTCTTCTTTATTAGGGTGCACTTAGACTGGCAAACACTTATCACACTTTTTCTTTTTACATGTAGAAATCTATCTAATTCTAACCTTATTACATCCAAGGGCTCAAATTAAACTGTTGAGCTCCTTTTATTTACTCTACCTATCTACTTATCTGCCAATATTAAACAGTTTGGTCAGATTTTATTCTCTATCTCTAAAACATAAAATTGAAAAATGAACTAGCCAAGCTTAAACTGTTTGATTGCTCATAAATTGTGGCATAAGATACAAGTTGCACACAATTTGTTTATTTACACAAGAGCAAAAAGTAGTGGCATTTAGACTAGCGCACTTTCCTTGGCCTTTCTTTTTGTGGGGTTCATTTTCTTTTACTTTTTTGGCCATTTTTATCTTTTTACCCTTTGATTTTTTCTTTTAGGGTATACCCTCTTTACATTTTTTAAATTTTTTTTTTTTTTTTAGAATATGGAAAACCTTTGCAACAAGAAAAGGTATGAACATATTACATTAGCTCATCAATTCAATCATGATATATGACACCTATTGTTATAGGAGTCTAACAAGCTGCCTTGCTCATTATTGACTATCTTATTAGTGCTATTGCCTTGGTCACTTCCTGCCTCTTCAAAATCATTTTCAACCTCATCATATGCCTGTTCTTGATCTTCTATTTCCTCATCATCTCCCTCTGTGTCTTTATCTTCATCATCTTCATTCATTTTGTCATTATTTGCACTATTATTGTGCTCACTGTCATGCTCAAGCACATTTTTCTCCTGACTATCATGTGCACTTTCTTGCTGACTGTCATATTCATCATTGTCTTCATCATCCTCTTGGCCCTCATCTTGTTCATTGTCAACACCTTTTTCTGTACTTGGGAGTGAGTTACTTGTATCATCACCATCAATGTTTTTCTTCAAGAGCTCACTGTTTTTGATTTCATGGATGCCATGTTCATCTCTTTATTCATTATCATCTTGGTCTTCTTCACCAAACTCTGTGTCTACTCCATTGTCTTCATCATTTCCACCATCATCTTCTTTTTCTTCATTGCTGCTGTCATCATCTTTATTTTCATTAAACTTTGCCTTTGACGTACTGTCTTCTTCCTCTCCACCGTCATCTGTTTTCTCCTCATTATTATTGCCACCTCCTTGTTCATCACTACCACTATCATTATCTCCACTTGATGCATTAGGAGAAGAGGAAAGAGGTAGGTTTCCTTGTGTAGAAGGCATAGATGGGGGTGATGGAGGAGTGGAGGTAAGTGAGTGTGAAGTGGAAGGCAGATTTTGCTGAATGAAGGCTTGGGGATTTGTAAATACATCATGTGAGATAAAAACTTCCCAAGAGATTCCCTGTTGCTCCAGCTGGTGCAAAACAATCATCTTAATCAAAGAGTGGTGGAAAAGGCTTTGCATTTTGTGGGCATAACTCCTTTTCTTGACCATTGAAGCCATTTTTCTAATGCTCCGGAAGAGATAGTATGGTAGGTTTAGCAATTTAACCTTGGTGAAGTGCATTAGTAGCCTTATGTGATATGAATAAACCCTGGAGTACCTCCCCTCACAAGTGAAGTACTTGATGATCTGCCTCATCAATAGGGCATATCTTTCTAGCAGGTGGGAGAAGGGGAAAACAACCTTGCAATCTTGTTGACAACTTGGTTTGAGGAAGGGCTCATAGTAGCTTAAAGCCAATTTCTTTTGCTTGAACCATATCTCACCAATATCTGGTATTTCTGTGGCTTTAGCAATGGATTCAGATGAGAGCTCAAAATTTACTCCTGCTAGGTTGACTTGGTGGTTTTGTAGGCTGAGAATAAACAACCTAGTCAAAACTGAGTGGTTTTGGACCTGCTTAACCTTCTCACAAAACTGATAGCATCCAACATATTGAAAACATGTAAGGTTGAAAACATCTAGAGGCTCAAACCTGTTAGTCCTTCCTCCCTTGTTTTTTGGCTTGATAGGCCTTTGGCCTTCATCACTACTGGTATTGATCTCTTCCTCAGACATGGTGACTGATTATATCTTTGAACAAGGTGGTTTTTTTCTTGACGAGAGCTTTAGGCCTGGGGAGGGAAAATGAGTGATGTGAGGGAATATTTTTAACAAATGAGGGAAAAATGATGTAGGTCTAGGAAAGTTTCAGAGTTTTAGGAGGAGGCTTGTCTTGCATTGAGGGTCTTTACACAAATGAAAACTCTCCAATTTGTAAACTCTGTCCTAGAAGGTAAATAATTTGATTTTAATGAAGATTAGGGTTTGGTCACATTATGTTTTAAATACCTTCCTAGATTATGAAAAAAATCACTTGGAGGGCAAGGAAGAAAGAAGACCAACCTTATCTAACTCTGTGCAGGGGCCTGGAGGCAAAAAATTTGGATTTAGGCAATTTATTAGCAAATTTGACCAAGCCTGCCCTGTGCACAACGCCGCTCGATAGGTTGTTCCCGTCGGGCCCTTTGTGCATAGCGTCGGGTCGGGTTAGGTGCTGGCAGGCCTGTGCGCAGTGCCAAAGGCTTCTGTGGGCGAGTCAGGCAGTGAACAAGTCTTTCGGGCCCTATCAGAGAGTAGCACTATTTGAACAGCAGGCAGTCAGGTGTCGGACTAGGCCTGTGTAATATTCCTAATTAGCCATGGCTAATTGGAATATTCGATTTTGCTCAATTTTTCCATCTATAGTTTATTCATAAATAAAAAGGTGAGTAGAGAAGACATAATTCACTTTAGAAACAAAGTTCACTCCCTAGTAGCACAACGTTGTAACTTAATGGAGCCAAGGGGGGCCAAGAGACCATGCAGAGAGGGGGCCCATGTAGACACATGGAGGGACTACGCAGGCCAAGAGGGAGCACGTGGCAATGTTGGAGGAGGTGAGCATTAGGGTTGAGATGGGATAACGCTATATATAGGGGAGAGCCTCCTCATTTTTATCATTCGTTGTTGATGATATTGAGCTGGTCCTTTCGACTTCTTGAGCACGCTGGTTGTTTACCCTGTCTACAACACTGTTCAGTGCATTGAGTGTCTCCGATCGGAGATCTCACCCTTAGCCCCAGGGGACTTCGAGTGCCTGCTCGGGCAAGTTAGTTTTTTCAGCATTTTGTGGGAGCATTGATGTTTGGGTTTTCTTGTGGAGTTGGGCATTCAGAGACTGCGCAGTCTTGAGAGGGAGGATGCAGTCCATTCTAGGGGAGCTCCGGATTGACTTTCTTGCAGGGGTTTTGAGCTTGGAGATTGAGAAAAGGATCAGCCTTTGCCTTTGGGAGGATTTTGGTGGAGTTTGAGGCTGAATTTCAGTGGTTCCTATTCAGCCTCTGCGCAGAGCCTTGGAGGGCAGCGTAATTCCCCAAGGGGGTGATTTGCAGGGGTCAGCCATTTCAGATATGATTTCTGGGTTTTGCTGTGGTTGGTGAGTAGAGGTGGATTCCATATTTTTAGCTCATTCCGGCAAGGGAATCAGCCCCAAGTCATCAGTTCAGTTCAGCAGTAGCAGCTACACGACAGTTTTCCAACAGCTGGGATGCAGTTCAGAGAGCAGCAATTTCTTGGATATTCTAAGAGTATTTCTTCACTTGCCTTGAGCAAGTCTAGGTGCCATCACTCTGATCACCTATTGTACTTCATTATATTTCTCAGTATAATAAAATGGCTTAGCATTCTCTCTCTATATTTCTAGATGATTTGTCGTACATTCTATCTATGTTATTGTATGTCTACTTTACTGTTATCTTTATATATTTCCGAGCATTCTAGTTCTATACCACTTGGTATGTTTATATCATACTCTTAGACAGAATCTGGAAAGAGCCAGGTAGCCTCCAGATCTCACCCTCTCCTCAGAGGTGAAATATCAGGTAAATTCCCTCCCAGTCCATCTCTGGTTGGAGTTTGCTTGTGTTTTAGAAATATCCCCGAAACGATATATTACAGTGGTATCAGAGCATAGTTCTGGCTCAGCCTGTGAAGCTAGTTGTCTATGACACCGGGGAAGAGGCCCTACATTTGTTACAGAGGTAGAAAGTACAGAGCTCATGAGCATAGGTTGGAGAACACCTACGGAGAGGGAGATTGTGTTCGGGTGGTGGATATAGAACAGGAGGAGCCTGTCATAGACGCAGAGCAGGAGGAGCCTCTGCTAGATTCAGAGCAGAGAGAACCGATGGCAGATGATAGTGAGGAAAAATAGTTTGGGGAGGCCCTCCTCAAATCAGTGCAGGATCTAGCGAGACAGATTGAGGTGATGGATCAGAGATTCACCACTGTGCAGGCTAGACAGCATGAGACCCCATGGGTTTTCCAGGTAGGTGAGGGATCGGGTACATCCCACAATTTTCCGGAGCATGGTGCTACTCACCGTGATACTACTCAGCAGATGGCTTCACATGCACCTACACGCTCTACCATGCCCACTTTCTTGGGAGCAGACACAGGGGCAGGATCCCAGCAGGAGGCAAAGCCCAAACATATGGGTGATTATTTTGCAGAGTATCAGGCCTATGGGCAGGAGTTCAGGGATGCTCTCTCGTTCAGAGATTTTGTTTAGCTTCAGCGGGACAGTAGACCCCGCGACCATCATAGAGGGCACCGGCATTATCATGACAAAGATACCCACCGCACAGCTAGCAAATTCCACTTGCCTACATTTGATGGTTCATCAAACAGTTCGACGAAGTCTTGGGTGGAGAAGTTGTACATCTATTTCTAGCTTAACCAGATGTCGGAGACGGAGGCCATCAAGGTGGCAACATTACATTTGGATGGTGAGGCCCAGGACTGGTGGTTTCATGAGATGGTTACACTCAGACATTCTACAGTATGCCGAGTTTACCAGGAGGTTGATAGAGAGGTTTGAATGAAGGGATTCAGAACAACACTTTGTTGAGCTGACAAGGCTCAAACAGACCAGGATCCCAGAGACATACATTGTAGATTTCTTGAGGGTTTTAGTGATGGTGCCAGATCTATCCGCGGCACGGATGATCTATATGTTTGTGGAGGGGTTAGAAAAGCCACTTCGAGTTCTAGTCAGATTTACTAGACCAACCACACTCCAGGATGCTATTAGCAAGACCCAAGATTTACAGGATGCATTGCCCAGGACTCAGACACCTTACCCCCAGAGACAAGGCTTCCAGCCCAAGGGGAAGGATGTGAGGATTCCACCTCCAAAGGGGAATCCGGGATGGGCATAGACAGATGATGATGCCAGGAGGGAGCTGAAGAAGAAGCAGTTGTGCTTTACCTGTCAGGAGCCGTGGGCACCAGGACATAGATGTGCTGCTAGCAAAGCACACTTCATTGAGGTCTTCTCCAAGATTAGTGGGGAAGAGGATGAGGAGGATGACGTGGAGGTAAGAGACAGTCAGACAGCCCAGGATCAGTTGCCACCACCACCTCTAGGAGCAGGAGGTGCAGCTTTTGCACCCACAAGGGGGACCCTTGCAGCATTGCGAGGAGTTCCTAAGTATTTGATGCTGCGTGTACGAGGGATAGTACGTGGTCAGCGAGTATCAGTTTTGGTTGACAGTGGGGCAACCCACAACTTCATCGATGCCCAGATGGTTGAGCGGAGAGGTATAACAACCGAGAGCTTCGATGGATTTTCAGTTTTAGTCCCAGAAGCTCAGACGATGCAGTGTGCCTAGTATGTTCCAGAGTTAGTAGTGACGATGGGTACCTACACCGTGACCGACCACTTTTTCGTGGTCAACATACCAGATACCAATGTGGTATTGGGTGTTCAGAGGTTGATTACTCAAGGGAAGGTCACCACAGATTGGGAGGCCTTGGAGATGGAGTGGGATGATAAGAATACCGGGAAGCATGAGAAGATCCGCGGGACGCACACTTACCCACCTCAGGCTGTTTTGGCTCACCGAATGGAGGCAGATTTTCAGAAGGGAGACATAGAGTGGGCGGTTGAGTTGCGGGCATCAGAGGCAGGGACTACCGGTCAGGCCGTTCATCCTGATATACAGGCCATCCTTAACAGGTATGACACAGTGTTCGAGGATATACCACTAGGCCGACCACTGGATCAAGGGTTTGAGCACACTATTGAGTTGGAGTATGGTATTCAGGCAGTGATTACCACACCCTATAGGCACCCCAAAGCCTATCAAGATGAGATTGAGCGGGCCATCCAGGAGTTTTTGGCTCTTGGGCACATCCAGCCGAGCACGAGTCCTTTTGCTTCTTCCGTGGTGTTGGTGAAGAAGAAGGACATCACTTTGAGGATGTGTATTGATTACAGGGCCCTGAACAAGAAAACCCTGAAGAACAGGTACCTTATACCCAAGATCGATGATTTGATGGATGAGTTGAGGGGAGCCCAGTTCTTCTCAAAGATTGATTTGAGATCGGGGTACCATCAGATTCGCGTGAGGGAGCAGGACATTCCCAAGACCCCCTCCATGTGTCACTATGGGCACTTTGAGTTTTTGGTGATGCCTTTTGGGCTAACCAACGCACCAGCGACATTCCAGTCTTGCATGAACCACATCTTCCACAGTCACTTGAGGAAGTTTGTGTTGGTGTTCTTTGATGATATCCTCATTTACATCAGGACTTGGGAGGAGCATCTCCAGCACATTGAGGCAGTGTTGCGCATTTTGGAAGAGCAGCAGTTCTATGCCAAGCTCTCCAAGTGTGAGTTTGGCTTGTCGGAGATGTTGTACTGGGGACATATCATAGGGGTGGATGGAGTGAGAGTCCACGAGGAGAAGATCAGGGCCATCAGAGATTGGCTGGAGCTGAGGAACGTGACGGAACTTCGGGGATTCATTGGTATTTTTACTTATTACAGGAAGTTCGTCAGGAGTTTCTCACAGCTTGCTGCACCCATTACTGATTTGACGAAGAAGGGGGCATTCAGTTGGTCAGATACAGCGCAGCGAGCCTTTGACAGGCTCAAGGAGGTGATGAGAAGCTGCCCAGTGCTTGCATTGCCGGATTTTATGTAGCCATTTGTTTTGGAGTGTGATGCGTCGAGAGAGGGGATCGACACAGTATTGATGCAGAGAGGACACCCTATAGCCTTTGAGATCCGGAAGCTCCTTCCACACGAGAGGTTGTATTCCATATACGACAAGGAGATGTTGGCCATTATGCATGCCTTGGCCAAATTCTGGAAGTATTTAGTGGGTAACAGGTTCAGGGTGAGGACTGATCACAATAGCCTCAGGTTCTTTTTGGAGCAGAAGCAGCTACAGGAGAGGCAGCAGAAGTGGATCAGTAAGATCTAGGCATATGAATTTGACATTGAGTATGTCAAGGGTAAGAACAACGTGGTAGCAGATGCCCTTTCACGTAGACCAGCCACGTTGTCTCTTATGAGCTTGGATACAGATTGGAGGGCTCAACTTTTAGTAGAGTACTCCAAGGATAGGTTTGCATGTGAGGTTTTGGATGGACAGGTGGCGGATGATAGGTACAGGGTGGTCGATGAGATCATCTACTACAGGGACCCGATCTTCTTGACTAAGGGATCTCAGCTCAAGAAGAAGATACTTCAGGCATCACATGATTCACCATTGGCTGGCCATTAGGGGTTTACCAAAACCTACAGGGCCATTAGAGAGAGGTTCTCATGGAAGGGCCTCAAGGAGGACATACTCCAGCACATCAGGGAGTGCGATGTTTGCCAAAGGAACAAGGGGAGATGAGCCATCCCGCAGGATTATTGCAGCCTCTTCCCATTCCAGAGGGGAAATGGGAGATTATTTCGATGGACTTCATCACAGGGTTGCCCATGGTTCAGGGCAAGGATTGTATCTTTGTCATCGTTGATCGGCTGACAAAGTATGTGCATTTTTTTGCCATATCCGCGCATTACACAGTAGCATAGGTGGCCGAGTTGTTCTTGAGAGAGGTTTTCAGGCTACATGGTCTTCCTAAGACCATCATCAGTGACAGGGACAACCGCTTCATGGGCAGATTTTGGCAGGAGCCTTTTCGGTTGGTGGGGACGGAGTTGACACTGAGTACGAGTTATCACCCATAGACGGATGGATAGACGGAGATAGTTAACAAGTGGCTGGAGGGCTACTTGCGTAACTATGTTAGTGGGCAGTAGCGATCATGGATGAAGTGGTTGCATCTGGGGGAGTACTGCTACAACACTACACATCACATGTCCATTGGTATGTCACCATTCTATGCTTTGTATGGGTATCATTCTTTATCTTTTGCTGATGTGATGTTCGGTGCTAGCAAGGCTCCAAGAGCCAAGATTTGGATCCAAGAGAGTTAGGACATTCTCCGAGCTCTCAAGGATAATATGGCTAAAGCACAAAACCAGCAGAAGCTGTATGCTGACAGAGGTTGGGTGGAGAGACAGTTTGAGGTAGGGGACTTGGTCTACCTACGATCACAGCCATACTGACAGTCGTCACTAAAGAAGAAGGGAGCTGAGTAGCTCAAGCCCGACTTTTACGGGCCATACAGGGTGATACGCAGGATTGGACAGGTTGCATATGAGTTGGAGCTACCCTAAGGCAGCAAGATTCATAATGTTTTTCATGTATCATGCCTAAAAAAGGCATTGGGGCAGCAGGTTATAGTGAAAGATGAGCTACCACCCACGGATGATGAGGGGCATTTGGTGTTGCAGCCAGAGGCTATTATTGATACCAGGGAGAGGCAGCTACGGAGCAGGACAATCCAGGAATTCTTGGTGAGGTGGAAGAATTTTCCGGATGAGGATGCCACTTGGGAGAGTGAGAAAATTTTGTAGCATCCATCACTTCAGTTGCTTGAGGACAGGCAACATTTTTCCGGGGGAGACTGTAATATTCCTAATTAGCCATGGCTAATTGGAATATTCGATTTTGCTCAATTTTGCCGTCTATAGTTTATTCATAAATAAAAAGGTGAGTAGAGAAGACATAACTCACTTCAGAAATAAATTTCACTCCCTAGTAGCACAACATTGTAACTTAATGGAGCCAAGGGGGGCTAAGAGACCATGCAGAGAGGGGGCCCACGTAGACACATGGAGGGACTGCGCAGGCCAAGAGGGAGCACGTGGCAACATTGGAGGACGTGAGCATTAGGGTTGAGAGGGGCTAACGTTATATAGAGGGGAGAGCCTCCTCATTTTGATCATTCATTGTTGATGATATTGAGCTGGTCATTTCGACTTCTTGAGCACGCTAGCTGTTTAGCCTATCTGCAGCACTGTTCAGTGCATTGAGTGTCTCCGATCAGAGATCTCACCCTTAGCCCCGGGGGACTTCGAGTGCCTGCTCGGGCAAGGTAGTTTCTTCAGAATTTTATGGGAGGATTGATGTTTTGGTTTTCTTGTGGAGCTCGGCATTCAGAGACTGCGCAGTCTTGAGAGGGAGGACGCAGTCCATTCTAGGGGAGCTCTGGATTGACTTTCTTGCAGGGGTTTTGAGCTTGGAGATTGAGCAAAGGATCATCCTTTTCCTTTGGGAGGATTTTGATGGAGTTTGAGGCTGTATTTCAGTGGTTCCTATTCAGCCTCTGCGCAGAGCCTTGGAGGGCAGCGTAATTCCCCAAGGGGGTGATTTTCGGGGGTCAGCCATTTCAGATATGATTTATGGGTTTTGCTATGGTTGGTGAGTAGAGGTGGATTCTATATTTTCAGGTCATTCCGGCAAGGGGATCAGCCCCAAGTCATCAGTTCAGTTCAACAATAGCAGCTACACGGCAGTTTTCCAACAGCTGGGATGCAGTTCAGAGAGCAACCATTTCTTGGATATTCTAAGAGTATTTCTCCACTTGCCTTGAGAAAATCTAGGTGCCATCACTCTGATCACCTATTGTACTTCATTATATTTCTCAGTATAATAAAATGGCTTAGCATTCTCTCTCTATATTTCTGGATGATTTTCCGTACATTCTATCTATGCTATTGTATGTTTGCTTTACTATTATCTTTATATATTTCCAAGCATTCTAGTTCTATACCACTTGGTGTGTTTACCTCATACTCTTAGACAGAGTCTGGAAAGGGCCAGGTAGCCTCCAGATCTCACCCTCTTCTCAGAGGTGAAATATCTGGTAAACGCCCTCCCAGTCCATCTCTGGTTGGAGTTTGCTTGTGTTTTAGAAATATCCCCTGAAACGAGATATTATATCTTGTGCGCAGCAGCGCCTTCACCGATGCACATCATAGTTTCTTTTTGAACTGCGGCTTCCTCCTCTATGTGTAGCGCCGACGGCCAGGGGCGTAGCGCCTGAACTTCTTCAACAAAACTTGCTGAAAACCCTAAAAAACTTCTTCAACGACTCTCCTTTCTTTTGCAAAGACACAAATGAGTTGAGGGTAGAGGGAAAGGAGGCTTTTATACCCTTTTTGAAAATAATAATCTCATGCCAAAACCCAGTTTCTAAAGTTTGTTTTCCTTCTTACTTTTTTCACTATCTTTTTGGCCTTTTTTGTCCTGTAGGTGGCAGAGCCTTAAAAAATGGTTTTTTGTCTTGCTGGATCATCATGATGTATCCTTAGACTGAAAAAATATTCAACAAGATCAAACATGTGCCCTTTACCCACACTTGAAAACATGAGCCCTTTCAAAAAAAGGTTATTTTGACAAAGCTTGATGAATTTTGTCATGTTTTTCACTGTGAAACGGTAAAGAATATTTCTTGGTGTGAAAACCTTAGCAGTAAGTCATCAACAACACTTTGGTCTTTAGATGTGTCATCATCATTAGAATCATTTAGGTTTTATTTGACCTTATCAATCTTCCTGTAGGTAAGCATTTTTGACAGTCCTGCAGAAGTGTCATTTCTGTTTAGCTATATTTTGCAGAATATGCTTTTGATAAGGAAACCTTTGTTGGAGGCTTTACTGCTCTCAGAAAAATTACATCTTTGTTCTTGTGATCATTTTTCCAGTGATATATCTTTGGTGGGAGAGGTGGGCAGTTTTTTAAACCATTTTGTGTCTCTTCTATCCACTTTTGTTCTTGCAGGTGCCTACACAAATTTTGCCTTTGATCACTATCTTTTTGGAGTTTAACACCTCCTTTTATCAATAGTGAACCTATGCTTGTCATAATTACTTCCTTGGGAAATTTTACCTCATGCTTTGCGTTATTTTGACTATTTGAAAATGCCTCTGACTGTTCTTTTGAGAAGTCAAATCCTTGCACTGATATTCCTGGCCCTTTTTGTCCCTTTGGTGAAGTGGGATATAGTTCTTCTTGTCTTCCTCCTTTGATCTTTTTAAGACCTCTAATTTTACCTTTTGAAAACTCATGCCTTTGTACTAATACTCTTTTCCTTTTTGTACCTTTGGTGAGGTGAATCAATGCCTCTTTCCCAAACCCTAGAGGGCAGCTTGAAACCCTTTGAATGCCATTTGCTATTATGAAGGAGGTTTCATCATCATCTTTTGACAAGTTTGGTCAATCTTCCCAAACTCCTAGGTTTTAGGGCTGCTTAGAAAAAATTAAATAGTGTTGTCTTCTAAGTTCTTTGAAACTTCTCAAAATTCATTTATGATTTCTAAAGAATCTTCAATTGTGCACTGATGTAGTTGAGGTGACCTTTGCCCTTGTAGACCTAGTACTGATTCCTTATTTGGCCAAAGCAGTCACAAACCCTGATTCTCTTCAAACATATGCTTGCTGCTTTCTCTTTGTTGTTGATGGCCTTTTTATGATGATTTTCCCATTTCCTTACCTTTTGCTAGGCTGATGGCCATTCGATTATTTTGCAGAAATGTGAGCAAGGGGCAGCTATCCCCCTACAAGATTTGTGCTTTAGACCAAAAAGGCCTTCTTGAGTGACCTCTTTGATCAGTTTTGGACAAAATGACTTGTCCCTTTCTTCTTTGAATGCAGTTTCTTCATACAGGAAAAACAGAGTTTGTAGGATACAAAATCCACCCTATGACTTTGTGAAACTCTAGGTGACCTAGTGGAAGGTTTCATGGACTTGGCTTTTGGACTGAGACCTAGAATTTGGGATCATCAAGTGTAAGATAGAGTTTATGATAAACTAATGTATTGAAGATCCAAAATTCAATGTACTTGATTTATCTAAAGAGCCTACAGAGAGAGTTTTGAGATCATTAGTGTTTAGGGGTATTTTTGGGAAACACAATAGAGCTGTTTGATTAGTGGCCTTCGGTAGCAGTGGGGGTTTAGGCAAGACAAAACAGAGGATTTTGGCCAAAGGTGAATACATACAGACAGAATGGGTTACATGAGCTTCTAATGGGTTTTCTGGGACTGGTAAGCAGAGTTGGACATGATGGAATGATGAAATAGTGAAAAATTACCTTGAGGATAATGGAGGCAGTGAGATTTCTAGAACTCACAATGTTTATGAACTTTGTTTCTAGAAATCTTGGGATAATCATTTAGTCATCAACAAAGGAAAAAATTATTGATGACTAACAGGTTTGTGTGTATTTGTTTGGTTTGTTGCTAAATTCTCTTTTAGGACTAGAGAGATTGTTTTTGTCTGCAATAGGAATTTTCTATACAACATGATCCTGACTCCCTCTAAAAGGTGATTGTGCCAATCTCAGTCATGTTGTACCTTCCTTCATCCCCAACTAAATTTGTTTCTGGAGATATTTCTCCTCTAGGTCACATAAAAACTCTCTACACCCTTTTATGTGGAACAATGCACATGAGTCCAAGTTCCACATGCTCCCCATCACTATGCTTGCCATGCATGCGATAAGGGTGACGTCAAGCTCAAAATGTGAGACCAAAGCTTCACCTGTTGCTCATCTTGAGGTCTTCTTGCTTGACTGTTTATGTGGACATTTCATGGCATAGTGCTTGAATTCGTGACAATTGAAGCATTTAATTTGGACAAATATTTTTTCTTTCCCCCTTAGTTCGATTCTGGTTTGGTTTGAGATTTCCTCCCTTTTCCATTCTTTCCATTTACAACCAATTTAAAATTATCTTCATCCTCTACCTTGGATGATGTTCCATCCCATTCATTTCTCTTGAGCTTATCTTGGACCAAATCATACCATAACATTTTTGACTTTGGCAAATTTTCCCTTCCTTTCACTGAGTCCTGGTAGCTATGCCAACTTTTGGGGAGGCCTAGAAGAGTTAGGATCACCGGGTCATCTTCTGCTACAGTCACACCAACCCCTCCAAGCTCATCACAAACTTATGTAAATATGTTGAGATACTACGAGATAGTTTCATTCTTCTGCATCTTGATATTTCAAAGTTTGTATTTGAGGGCCAGTTTTCTATGGTCGCTTATATTCTGGAACAACTCTGTTAGTGCCTTCCACATTTTGAAAGGAGTTTATTTCCCATGGATAATTAAGACAATGCGATCTCGCACTCCTTACCTTAGATACATCTTTCTTCCACTAAGCTAGCTTTTGGGCATCAACCGATCTCGGTTTTGCAATGTTAGTCTCGACATATTCTAGAAATATGTTATCATCAAGAACCGCCTCCATACGATATTTCCATCTAATAAAATTAGAGATTCCTTCCAAGGAATACTCTAGTCTCAACCGTTGAAGGTAATCTTCCCAAATCTGTAAATATCCTACTACACTGAATTGAAAATTCAATCCTCTTGAGAAACAACTTCGAAATTATTGTTCTAATGTAAATCCTACTTTGATACCATGTATAAATTATGGTGTAAATTTGCAACTTCTCATGAAATTTTAATTTAAATCACAAGACACAAACCTACTCTACTGCTCTGCGAAATTCAATTCACAATTTAGAACATCAACAAAAAAACATACAATGAAAAATTAGACACATGCACACAATATTTTTTTAGGGGAAAGAAATTGCTAAAAACCCCTTAATCATGTTTGCATTAATATAATGAACAGATATGTATTACAATTTATTATAGCTCAATCTAAGCTCAACCTACAAGTGAATAACTTATCTCTCTCCTCACTAAGAAGGTCTGACCTAGACTTAGCCAATTTATGCCTTTGGTTAAGCTCCTATTTCCTTGAGAAACTCCTGAGGAAATTATGCCCTTATTATTTAGGAATTTCCACCAAAACGATTGCAGAATTCCCAAGGTTGATCCTTTCATTGCATGCAACACCTGTACACTCAAGACTAGTCTACAACTGATGTTACACTGCCTTGAAACTCAACCACAACAAAGGGAACTAGAATTCTTTGCATGCACTATCTATTTTGGGTTGAATGATCACCTAACTAGATGATCACTGAGTTAGACTAAAGTCCCATTGCCAAACTACCTTCCACTAGTTCCTCCAACAATTAGTACTAGTTTAACTGAAAACAACTTGAAATAAGTGAACTTGATTGCTACAAATTAGCAATCACACATGTTTAACTAAACTCCAAGCCCTCTAATTCGAATTTACTGAGTAAACTGAGAGACAAGAGCCATGTCACACAATTTAATTGCATCTAAGTTTTCTTTTGATGTGGAAATTTGATTTTTCTGAATTTGACCAAGGAAAAATCAAATTGAGACTTTCTTGCTACATTTTTCAACAAATTATTACTATTACTATTTTTACAAGAAAATATATGAGTAGATCTAACTAAAGGGATCACTTCCCGCCAACTTATTAGCATAACCTAAACTTGAAAAAATCGAGGAATATTGACCTTGCGACCTTCTATTAGCAAGATCATTTTAACAATAAGAACTTAACCAATTGAACTAGCCTTAAAAACTAAAAAATAAATTAATATTATAAAAAACCATTCAAACTTTTTTAAAGAACCACTAAAACTTTTTAAATTTATGCCATGCACTTTGCTCATTATATTAAAAACTATTGTTAGTTTAAGTTTATATTAAACACAAGTGGTAAATTGCCATATTTATATGCAAAATGTAAAGTATGATAGAAAATTTATTCGAGAAATATTTCAATTTAACACAATTTTTTTTAACCAAAAGATAATTCTAATTAAATAGATGTTTTTGTATACAAATCTTTTTATGATTTAAGTGATAGTTTAAAATAAGTTTTTTATTTTTATATTTTTATAAATATTAAGAAATCCAATCATGCTAATACGCTAATACGAAGAAAGATATCAAAATCTGCATATGTCGAAATCGATAGTAAACTCTATCACCATCAAAAGTGTTCTCATTTTGCCATAGAGATCCATCCATATGCCCTTTTTATGTAGAGATTCATCCATGTGTTGGACTTATCATCCTTGTGCATTGTATTAATGTTATAAGAATCAAATGTAGTGTGATTAAGATTTGACATTTAGTTTTGTTGATTGGAATTATAAATATTAAAGTGTGTATCAATTTATTTCTCATTTGTTTGGAAAAATAAATATCCAAACAAATATTTTTTTTAAGGAAAGTTTACCTATAATTTATTTTTTTGAAATATTATATTAAGAAATTTGTTTTTAAAGTGTAATGTTATATTAAAAAAAAATTAATATTATGTGAAATCAATTTTTATTTATATTTTATGATTTTAAAATGTTAGATATCTGGAATAATAAAGTGAATATTTTATGAGATTATAAATATTTATTTATATTAATAAAATATTTTTTATTTATTTATTTTTATTTTTGGAAATATAAGAGGAGCCACCACGTGAGTAGTTTTGCTCTTAATTCTTTGGAAAATTTAGAATTAGCTATGGTACAAGAAGGGACAGTGACACAAAATAGAAAATTCCTCAAGATGATTTTCCTTACCACGAGAATGATGATGACGAGAGAGAAATGTCATGACTGGAATATGTTCTTAGAAACAAGATTGCAAGAGATAAAGACAATATAGAAAACACGAACGAGGTGAGAGTGGGAGATAAAGACTAAGCCCGTATAGATAAAGAATTCAACCACTTTTGGCAATACATTGCTAGGGCCGAGAAGGTGACATTATACAAATTATTGATTTGCTTCTTGATAGAAAATGAGCCAGAGCTTGGGGGGAATTAACGCGACAACAATTCATTGTATGGGAGGAGTGTGGAAGCTCCTATCGTATTTTCAAAAATTCATATAAGTATTTGGGTTATCTGTAATTTTGTTCTAGGTATATTAATTTCAAGCCTGAAAATTATTAGTTATGGGTATTATGAAGGAAAAGTGTTTTGAGCTCTAACATAACCGTTTCAGTGGAATATTATGTATATAAATGTTAAGACTAGTACTGTACAGTAAACTATATATGAATGAAGTATGGATCTAAATGTTTTTGTGATTCAGTGTATATATATATATATATATATATATATATATATATATATATATATATATATATATATATGCTATTATTTTGAATTCTCACATTTCCTGAGTGTTGAGTTTTTCACCGGTAACTAAAATTAATGAGGAAACCCAAGAACAAGAGCCCAAATAAACTTGAGAGAGAGAGAGAGAGAGAGATTTATCTGACTTAATATAAAAACTAAAATAAATGAATAAAATAGTACTTGAACGGATTTTAGAATATATTTACATGCATAAACAATGAAACTTATCATACAACCATAAGTGTGTTTGCTAATCCTCAAAAGGAGTTGTAGAAAAAAAAATTGTAGAAATAATATGTAAATAAAGTATGTGCATAAGATAGAGACAAGGTTAACATGCGTGTAGGTGGTAGTAGGATTTTCACGTGGACTTTTGAATGCATGTAGTCCTTGTCTATTTTATTAATCGCTTTGCAGGAATCAAATGTAGAAACCCGATTACATGAGTCTTACATTATTACCCTGACACACACACACACACATATATATCCGTGTGTAAATATATACTAAAATTTATACAACTACATGTGACACAGCGGTAAGACCGTGATAACCATCATACATAACTTCGAACACATTTACGTATAAATGCAAAGAAGAAGGAATTATTTTCCAATCCATTCTAAAGAAAAAAAATTATTGCATTCACATGTACCATGAGGAAATGAATAGTACAACATAAATTTAATATTTAATGTTTACAAAGTCTACACATATTCTTTTAGGTATTTTCCTTATGGTTATAGCCAAACCAAAGAGATACTACAATGTCTAAGAGAAAAATCTTAATAAAAAAGATTGAAACATTTGTTCAAGGTACATGTATTTAACCCTGTGCATATATGAAAATAAAAAGACAAATAACTTAGGGTAGTATCCCTTTTGACTACATTAAAAATTCCACAAAAATCATCCAAAATCGGATAAGGCTCAACATGATAGATGGATAAGCTTAGCTAGACCGGTTTGGGCTAGCCAGTTGGTATAATATTTCAAAATAGAACCCGCGACAAAGACATAGTGAAATAAATTAAGTACCTAGAAGATTTCAACAGGAAAAAAGAAGAAACCTGTGACAAATCCCTCTCTATTGAGCTTCCAAGCACCAGAATGGAACAAACATGCAATATCATTGTTATTATCAACAATAGATCAAAAAGAAGGAAAACCCCAAATAATTTGAAGGAAAGAGGGTAATAGGGTAGGAACCAAAGTATTACCTAAAATCAAACGTGATGGAATCTCGCTCTTGTCATAAAATGACAAAGGTTTTTATTCAATAACCCAATTTCATTGTAAAATGAAGGAGGATTATCAAAGTTAATAGGGTTCGAGGAACAAAAATATATGAATATTCTTGAACAACCTGAGAGGGAGTAAAATTTAATCCATGGAGCCTGATATACAAATATCGTGACAAAGAGGGGAAAAGAATATCCCTGCTAAGACAAGGAGACATAATTTAAATTAACCTAATTTTGAAGTTGTAAACCTAAAGAGTAAGGGAAAAATTAGAAAAAGGAGAAATCGTTTAATAAAACTAATGATGCAAGAAAATAATAAGAGGAAGGACCAAAAATTCTAATTATCACTTGGAATGTAAGAGCTTGTCATTATCTGTAGCAATAAACATGGAATTAAGAGAAGAACCCTCTTTCTGATATAGATTTACCATAGTAGCTTGTTCAGGCGAAGGGAAACCTTGTTATCATGAACTTCCTTAGAGTTGCAGAGCTTCACTTGTAGGAAACAAGTGTGCAAATGATGGATGCGATGGAGGAGGGGGACGAGAGCACTTACCCTAATTATCGGGTAACAAAATCCCCATTGTTGGATTCACTAAATAAATCTAAACCATCCATATCCTTCCCCCACATGATTCGGGATGGGTTGCCTCAAGTTTCCCAACCATGTAGCCTTAGTTATGTGAAGAGTAAATTGCCTTGGTAACCCCGCAATATATCATGGAAAAAACCAACATAATATAAAGCATTTGTAAATCAAAGTCCAACTACGTAAATTATACCCATTGTTTCATATTAACAATTGAATTGAATATGGCTATAGTATGGATATTTCTATATTAAAAAAAAAAACTATTGCAAAGGCGCATTCTACAACCCAATATAAGAGAAATGTGTAAATATGTCGGTACTCAACATTGAAATTTTCTCTATTTTTTACCAAAATAAAAATCTAAATAAATAATAATACAAAACATATAAATAATATATGCTTAAAAAAATCTAAATTACTATATAAATAAACCATTAAAAGTCGATTAACACAACAGTTTGTTAGTTCGATATTCTTCGCACTCACTGGGTTCTTGTATTCATGTTCCTTCTTAGTGGTTGGATTTGTGTTGGTTCTTAGTCGCTGGATTCGTGCTCTCCACTTACATGTAAGTTTTCAGCGGCCACAACTTTTATCAAATAATAATGATCTAAAATATAAGTTCCATATAACGGTGTTCCAACAGATAAATAATGCACTTTGGTTGTATCTTTAAGATTTATTATATATTATTATATAGAATGCATGTTTTGTCATATTTTTGGTCATTTAGTGATATGATAACACCTTATTCAATTGATCATGATAATCACAATCCCTATTATCAAAAATTTTATTATCACAATAACTGCAAGCCCTCTTATCGATTTACTGAGAGTCGTTGATATTCCTTAAAGGAGAACATACGTTAACAATAATTAAAAATCAACCATTATCTACTGAGGATTAACATATAATACAATGGGATTAGTCTAGAATGATCAACTTTGGGGCCTATAAATTTCAGATTGAGGATGGTGGTGCCCACGAGAGCCCCTGGATACTCGAAGACACATAAAAACTTTAGGCATAGAATTTCATAAGATGAAAAATTAAATCTGGATTACCTTTCATATGAAATCTAGCCACACACAAATCACTCAATTTCATAGTTCCATGTCGCATATAGTGGATTGGCCCAAGAAGCTAAATCCAAGCTAGCAAGTTAATCATTGATAACATTCGATTATATACAGATAAAAAAATAAAGTAATGCATAGAGCTGTAACATAAACAAACTATGTTGTAAATAAAATCTTAGTTACGTTATAGGAAATCAAAGTAGAGAAAAAAAATACGTAGGTAAAAACTCGAGTTATTCAGAGACAGTGCCTCAACCCATATTCTGAATAAGAATTTGGAATATTTTGCTTTTTCATGCAATCTTTATCTAGGGGATTGTTTTATTTTTTATGCCATCTTTATTTATTTTTAATGTGTGTATTTTATTAGACATGGATACGATACAATTTGCAGGCTTAAAAGGATTCTTTGGGTGGTGTAATTAGTTATCATATTGGTCATCAATACCTAAAAAGACTTTTTGGGTGGTGTAGTTAGTTATTATGTTAGTCTTACATAGTAAACATCAGAATATGGGTTTTAAGAGAATTTGTAACAAATTATGGTTTAGGTTTACAAACGAAAATTTATGAATGATTTAAGTAAAATTTTAAAAAATGGATTTGCAGTAAAGATTTTAAAATGGTTTCATATGTGGAAGAATTATGGAAAATATTTAAAAACTAGATTTCTAATAAGAATTTAAATTTTTTTTGGTTTAATTCATTGTATATAATTTATATAATGAATATATCTATATGCTATAATTGTTAATTTAATATATTTAACAAATTAATAACTTGGAATCCCTATTAGCTAAGATAATGTTATTCATTGTACATTTTCAAAATGGATTTGTTATCAAATTTGATAATGTTACTCACTCTACTTGGTGAATCTAATAGTTTTGTTATTCACTCTATATTTTCAATATCCCAAGATTTCACTAAGTACATTTACTCCTTAGCTCCATGATAGTAATTTTGAGTCTTTGTTTTTGAAAAAATAGAAGATGATAATAATATTTCACTGTAACTATATAATTATTTTAAGCTGATATATTAATTACTTTAGATTTAGGTTTTATGTTTTACATGTTAATCTAAAATCATTTTAAACAAGGTCGATTACAATTTACAAAGTATTAAATACTTTATAATAAGGTTTTAAATAAAAATATATAATAATTATATTTAATTTATATGTTTGATTTTTTTGTATGGGAATATAACATCATGAGTACTAGTAATGGGAAAATGGATAATAACAACATTGAATAAATAAGAAGTGTACAAAGAATAGAGTTAGAAGACAAGGAGTAAACCATATGAATGAACTAATTGAAATGTAAAGAGAGCAAAAAAAGAAACAAAAAAATGAGCAACAAAGATTGCAAAGGAAACATATGACTGATGATAAAAGGGAAGAACAACGAAGGAAGATCATGAAATAAAAACACTCTGAAGACAAAGGTAGAATGAGGATGAATGAGAAGAAGAAAAAAAAAAAAATTATGAAAGAAAAATATTGAAATTTGAAAGAATGAAAAGGAAGAACACATAAGTCAAAATAGAGAACAAGTAAGAGCACATCGAAGAAGACAACTAAGAAGTCTTAATGATGTAAGGCCAATAAATAAACCTCTTTCTCCTATAGGTATGAATATCGAAAACCATTAACCAATTGTTAGGTCCCTATAATACTAGTGTAGCCCCCATATTGTTATTGTTGTGTCCCATGTAGCCCCCATATTTTTATTGTTGTGCCCCATAGAAACCCACTATTTTTATTATTGTGCATGTACATTATTATTTGTATGTAGACCCTAATTATATTGTGACCATTTAGACTCCTATATATATAAAGGAGGTTTTTTCATTTGTATCATCCAATAATTGTTCATTTATTTGATGTAAAGAAGGTTTCCTCCTCGAAGAGGCTTATTTTCAAGTCGGTGATGTATATTTTCTTTTGTTTTATGAATTGATAACATAATGATCATGAAGAGGAAATAATAAATATAAATTATGATTTTAAACACTCCAACGTTGGGTTTAAGAACAACCACATTCCTAAGATCGACATGAGTAAGTTTGATGGAAAGGATTAAGTAACATGGATATTACAGATGGAACAATTCTTTGATCTACATGATGTGAAACACACACAAAAGGTACACATTACAACTTTATATTTAGAACCCAATCAATTTGCATGGTATCAATGGATTTCTTCCCATAAATCTCTTGTAACTTGGTCAATTTTTATGGAAGAATTGATATCACATTATGAGGATACAGGGAGCAACACCTTCTTTATCCAATTGATAAATCTTAAACAAAATATTTTAATGGCGAAGCACATTGAGGACTTCCAAAGATTGCATATCAAGGCGACTGATATTCTTAAGGAGCATATGATTGATGTCTTCATAGGTACTTTAAAGGATAATATCCAACAAGAGGTTCACCTTTGTGAACCTAATTCCTTGGAGAATTCATTTAGGATGGCAGGAAAAGTTGAAATAAGATTTATGGCAATAAAAAGGTCTACCACTCACAACTATAAAATTGGAAGTATTGGTTCTTCTATCATTTCACAATCTACAAGGTTGACACCACAAAAATAGAAGGAAAAATGACCAAAAGGGCTTTGTTACATTTGTGATAGAAAATAAACTAAACGTCATAAATTTTCCGAAAATAAATTATTTTACATATATTGTGAAGAGGATGAAGAAAAAGAACAAAAAACATCAAAAGAAGAAGATATACACCAAGAACCAACACCAAGGGATGAAAAATAAGAAATGAATTTGACCATATCTTGTAATGCATTGGCGGGAAATACCACTCCTCAAAATATCAATATAGAAGGATATATCAAGAAGAAAAAGGTAATAGTGTTGATTAATTCGGGTAGTACCCATAAACTTATTCATTGTAACATAGCTAAGGATTTGAATTTATTTATATACCTAACACCAGAGTGTCAAGTGATAGTTGCAGATGGAGGAACTATAAGTTTCTCAGGGATATGTCATAATATCAATCTAACCATGGGGGAATATGTATTGAATAGTACAATGATTGCCATTCCGATGGGTGGTGTTGATGTTGTTTTAGGAGTCCATTGGTTACAATCTTTGGGGACGATAAATTTTATTTTTCAAGATTTTTTTTTTTTTTTAACTTTCTACGAAGGAAGGGAAATTGAATTAAGGGGTATCTTTGGGAAACCTGGTAAGATAATAAGCTCTAATGGCATGAAAAATATTTTCAAGAAGCAACAATGAGGTGTAATTGCACAATTATGTTCACTAGATGTTCAAAATTATAAGTCCCTCGTTTCTCTAGATCCCCAAAGAGTCCTTGACAATCATTCTAAGGTTATTGGGACTCCCAAGGGTCTCCCACCTATTAGACCTTACATATATCACTATACGTAAAAGAGTGAAATTGAACTTATGGTTGTAGAAATGCAAGAGGTTGGTCTAATTCAACCTAGAAAAAGTTCTTTCTCTGCTCCAATAGTATTAACACATAAGAAGGATGGATCGTGGTGTATGTGTCCAGATTATAAGGAGCTCAACAAGCTCACTATTAAAGATAAATTTCCCATTCCTGTCTTGATGAATATTTGGATAAATTACATGGAGAAATTTACTTGGCCAAGTTGGATCACTGTTAAGGATATCATCAAATTAGAATGAATATTGAAGACGTTCTGAAAACAAAACTTAGAACTCATGAAGGTCATTATGAATTTTTGTTCATGCCTTTTAGCCTTACTAATGCACCTTCCACATTTCAAGGTTTTATGAATTCCATTTTCAAACCATTCCTTGGAAAATTTTTGTCAGTATTTTTTGATGATATAATAATCTACAACAAGTCTTGGAAGGATCACTTTCAACATGTTGAAAAGGTGCTCAAACTATTGGAAGAGAAATAATTGAATGCAAAAACCTCCAAATGTTTCTTTGGGGTACAAGAGGTGGAATGTTTGGGTCATATTTTATCTCATGAGGGTGTTAAGGTAGAATCTTACAAAATTGAATCCATCAAGGAATGGAAAATTCCCACAACTTTAAGACATATTTGAGGATTTCTCGGGTTGACGAGGTATTATCGCAAGTTTGTTAATAATTATGGAAAAATAACAACACCTCTAACAACATTAATGAATAAAGATGCATTTTCTTGGACTCAAGAAGCAACCAATAAGCAACTAAGGCCTTTGAAAATATTAAAGAGACAATGTGTCGAGCTCTAGTCTTAGCTACACCACACTTCATAAAAAATATTATTATGGAATGTGATGCCCTAGGAAATAGAATTGGTGTTATTTGGATGCAAGAAGGAAGACCAATTTCCTTTGAATGTCGTTCAATCAAATGAAAAAATTTACACAAACCCATTTATGATAAGGAAATGATGGAAATTCTACATGCCCTCAAGTGATGGTGCCCTAACCTAATTGGAATAAACTTCAAAGTAAACAAAAATCATGATAGTCTTAAATACTTCTTTAAAAAAATATTATCTTCAAAAGAGCAAAAAAAATGTCTCACAAAGATGTTGGGTTATGACTTTGAAATCATCTACAAGAAAGGGAGGAAAAATTAGTTGCAGATGCACTCTTAAGAAAGGATGAGGATGTGGAGGCATTGTTTTATGCCATTTCTATTATCCAATCTGATTGGATAAATGAGGCAAGGAATAAATGGAAGAATGATGAACAGGAGTGGACATCCATTCAAAATTTGCAATGAGATCATAGTGCATCTGATACTTTTATTTGGAAAAATGATTCACTATGGTACAAGGATCGCTTATATCTATGCAAGAATTCAAAACTCAAAGAAAAAGTTCTTTTGGAATTGCACACCTCTCCTATAAGAGGGAACTCGAGATGTTTAAAAACTTACCACGGGGTAAAGAAGGATTTTTTCTAAGATGGCCTTAAATCTGATGTTAAGAATTTTGTGGCCGAATGTTTGGTTTTCCAATAAAATAAAGTCAAGATAATTAAAACAACTCCAAGTCTTTTACAATAATTATCCATTCCAAGTGAGTGTTGGGAGGTGGTTTCAAAGGATTTTATCACCCAAGTCCGAAGGAAAGAAGGTCATCATGGTGGTAGTTGATATAATTACCAAGTATGCACACTTTTGTGCTCTATCTCATCATTTCAAAGACAGTATAGTCTCTATTGCATTTTTTGAAATAGTTCAAAAGTGAAATGGAAATACAAGGATTATTGTAAGTGATATAGATCCCATTTTCACTGAAAATTTTTGGACATAATTATTTTCTTGTATTGGTACTTAATTGGCTCATAGCTCATATTATCATCTTCAATTTGATGGGAAAACTGAAATATCTTCATTTGAAAGGATATATTTATTTATTTTTATTTGATAAACAAACATAATGGGTCAAGTGGTTACCTGTAGTAGAATGGTGGTATAACACTTCCTTCCATACCGCAACACAAATGGCCCCATTTATTGTACTTTACAGATATCATCCACCTTCCATCACATCATATCTAATAGACAATGCTAAGGTTCAAGCAGTGGAAGATCACAACGAACATCAACAATAAGTTCTCCAACTCTTAAAGAATAATTTAACTTTAACACAAAATCAAATGAAGCAACAAGAAAATTAACAATGCAGCGAAAGAAGTTTTGATGTGGGCAATTGGTAACAATGAACAACAAAAATTACTCGAATCAGAGTTGTAGAAATGGAGTTATTAATTTTTTAAGTACGAGTGTAGGCTTGCATGAGGAGAGGTCAAGTCATCCTAGTTGTTAGAGGTCTAATGACAGTTGTTAAGCCCTCAAATGGAAGTTCGTTGGAGCTCTTGAGAATCCTATATAAGGAGGTGTTAAGTAAGAATATTTGATATATCCTACGTGAAATCTCATCAAGAAAATACCTCTAAAATTTATAGTGAAGATCTAAGGCTAACGTGGAGTAAGACAAATGAGTTTGGGAGGAGTTTTCTCTTTGTTTTAGGGTGTGGAATTCTTGCAGGGCTAGGTCGCAGTCTTGAGGAGAGGTAAGGGTCATTTTTGTGCTTGAATTATGGTAAGTGATGCCTCTATTCTAGGTTGCAATGACTTCTATAGTAAACAAGAAGTGTTTGGGGATGGTTTGAGGGTCATGAGACCTTGAGGAAAGGGCAGAATCTAGGTCATGGCCACTAAGAAGCCAATGCAATTGGGACAGAGGGTGTAAACCCTTGTAAAAAGGCCATGACCTATTGTTGTAGCATATTTGTAGGTTGTAGGATGCTTTGAGGAGGATCCCAAGGCTATAAAATATGTGGAGAAGACCTAGAAGGGACAACAAAGAAGGACACCTAGTTGAAAAAGGGAAACATAATGATTGGAGCAGTTCTTAGGTGTTGTAGCAATGTGAATTCAGCCCTAAATAGATATCAAGTAGCACATATCCCAAGGAAAAGAGAAACAATAGTGTGTTGTAGAGCATAGGTATGTGTATTCTCTTGTTGATGTGATTTGCAGGTGGATGGGTTTCCTAGGAGAGGAAAATTGGTGAAGTATGTTAGCAACCAAGAGAAAGGGTTTATTAGGTGTTGGATCCCCTAAACAGGAGTAGATGCTACAATAAGGATTGGTCACTCATGGTCTATTGGAGGGAAGCATGAGAGTGGACCAAGTGTGGATAGTGGATTGGGAATTTATGGTCCGTTAGAGGGTAGCGTGCGAGTGCCCAAGTTGGACCCCAATGAGTAGCACTTTGATTGACAAAGGTAGTTGCAAGAGTGGCAGTTATTGAGCTCAAGGATTTGATCATCCAGGAGTAGTTTGAGTAGCCCTAGACTTGTGTGTGGAGAAGGACATCTACAACAGAATATGGGAAGTCCTCCTACCCCGTGTTCATTGTGAGAGATGGAAATCTTGCAGTGATAGGTGGCAAACCTCTGTGCCCTATGTTAGTCTTGATTGGAGAAACACAGGAAGACTATAGTGGGTTGAGGTCCCTTAGTAGTTGAGGAGAAGTAGTGGGAAATTGTGAATTTTTCACAAACGAGGTTGTGAACAACTCGACACGAGTCTTGATGTGTTGTGCCCTTGATGGACTAAGGAAAAACTAGTGAGAAAATTTTATATCCAAGGTTCAGTGGCCATATGGACTTGGATCATTTATAGAGGCAGTGCTACAGATCAAGAGTCGAAGGACTAGAAAGGTACAAGTTACGACTGAAAAGAGTTGAGATAGCACGCCACATTAGCAATATGGTCAAATTATCTTGTTGAGGGTAGATTGGTTGTCGATGCACTGACACCAAGGCCCAGTTTTTCATTCTTGTGGTTGTGGATATTTGAGGGCCCTTATCCCTAGTATAAGAACCCTAGTATGTTGTATTATTCAGATGGATTAACATAACAAAGTAGGGTTACTATACAAAATTGTTTAAAAAATTGTGTATATTTTGTGCACTAGTAGATTTACTATTTTTGATATTCCGTTGTGCAAAGTAGCTTTGTTGTGATACTTGGTTTGGGAGCAACAATGATTTAAGATTATATCCTAGACACCAAGTTTGTGGAAAAACATGGTATCATAGCTACTTTCAAGGGTTAATGAATCAAAGTGAGCACAACGAAGCAGCTCATAGGAAGTTTTGGGTGTCTAGATCATGGAGTAGAGGGTTCAACTAAAGACATGGAGATGTGGTATTGACTATCTTGGAAACGAGATTGGATGAGAGTTTTGATGGACTGGTGGAGAGGCTGGTGAAAAACAGGTTGTTGTAGGGCATCTTGTTGATCATGGACTTCATTTAATATTTATGGATCATTGGGACAACTCAAGGATTTATTTGGCATGGATGAGATCACAATCATCAAGATTTATTCATGTGATGGGCTAAAAATTGATAGGCTAGTCTTCATCAGATCGTGATGTTTCATATCCGAGATCAGGGGGATTTGCACGAGTGATATTTGATCCGGGAGTATGAGTGCTTACAAGACTGAGCCAGTGGAGATCGAGTAGGCTCAGAGGGATTTTAGCCTCATAGGGAGTATCCCTATGGCAGTTTTGGATCTTTAGATTTAGATGTGAAGAGGCAGAGGTAATAGTAATATTACAGGGTTCATTCTACAAAGTATGTTGGAGTGATGGATGCCATATGGGCTAGTGTTGTCAAAGATGATGATGGAGACTTCCTAGTGTTGGAAGTACCTCCCTCGCTAAGAGGGAGTGTTGAGATTTATAGCTTGGAAGGTACTCCAAGACTTGATGGTCAAGGGTTTGGAGGAAGGATCTCCACAAGTGGCCTTGTGGGCTTGAAACCCAAGCCTGGAATTTTGTAATATCCCAAAATGGGAATGCACAGCAAAGCCTGCTGGAATAACACTCTATCCAAAAATTGGTGCACTGAAATGAGTTTGCAACTCCTGGAACCCTTAGATCAGTGGATATAATGTCTAAATAAAAAAGGAGAGCAAAAAAAATCAAACTAGGTGAGGTAAACATACCTCCCACCACCTAGTATGGCTGGAAAACACCCAATGAAGGGGCTGCAGCTATATGCACAAACTGCTTCAGAAATAACACAGTTCCACTGAAGTAAAGCAGGAGGCCAAAATGGAGGCTCAAATATCATATGTACAATAGAAAATAATATTTAAATTACAACCCATACAGTGTACAAGAGAAAGTAGAGCACTATACAGGAATAAACCCTCATAAATGAGGTGTTACAACCACAAGAAATGTCTGCATAAACTTGACAACGTTATTTTAATGGGCTGAAGCAGTAGTATATTACAACTCAGATCTAGAGAAGATTTGTACACAAGAAGATAGATCTAATTTAGATCTGTATACAAGAAAATCTCATCTATACATTTCCCTTGGGGTTTTGTGCAAAACATGAGAGTACAAGAGTAGATCTGAGATCTAGAGTTGCAGATCTGCAGTAATATTTAGAAATATATGAATCATATGATAGAACAATAGATCAGATCTGAAACAAACATGGATTGGATGGCCAATCCATGGATCACCACAGTGAGAGGAGGAATCCTAACACCATAGATCTCTCCTCCAAAATGTAGACAAAACACCCTGCAACAAAAAATTTGCAAATAACGCAGTTAGGGAAGGGAAACTGTGTTGTAAGCTCTGAGAATGATTTGGACTGATGCCAAGGTCTGGATCTGTAGCTCCAATGATATAGGACACTCTTTCCAATGGGATAGAATGCTTTTCCATAGAAAAAGGGTGCTAGATGTACATAGATCTGAAGAGATCTATCCTCCACTTGCTGCAACTCACAAGGACAACCCAAAGCCTCAACAAGATTAGTGTTGTAGGAGTAAGGTGAAGCTTGGCCCAAGTTTGATAGTGGACAAGACAAGCAAAACTCCTCGAAGAGCTGCTCTAGGAAGGAGGTGGGATTCTCACTCAGGAACACCCAATGCTAAACAACATTATTCTCAGCTAAATAGCTAGAGAATGAGAAATGTCTAAGCAGACAAATTATTATGAAATAATATCTCCAACAACCCCTCTCATGCTGCTCTCCTCTTCCTTTTATAAGATAGGAGTCTTTTCAAACCCTAAACCACTTCATCAATTTAGCTCCTTTCACATGTAAAGCCTCCCTCTAGAACTGTGTTGTGCCTCAAGGAGGTTCAATGCATCTAGACTGCGCTGTAGATATGGTCATGGTTGACTTGGTCAAGTGATCAACCTCTTTCACACTCAAGTGTGTTTATAAAATGGCCTAGATTTAGTTTTGTTTACATTTGGAATTGATTTATTTTGATGTTTTTAGGGGTTTTACATGTCCTCCTTTACACTTTATTCATCAATCATGAAAATCAAAACAAAACAAAGCAAAATTGAATATTCCCATTAGCTTGGGCTAAGTGGGAATATTACAGTCCTCCCCTCCAAAATGTTGCTTTTCCTCAAGCAATGGATAAGGTGAGTTCTGCAAAATCTCCCCTTCTTCTCTTGTGGCCTCCTTATCCAATAGTCTCCACCATTTCTTCAGATTTTCTGCAATAGTTCTGTCTCCCAATGGTTCCTCCCAAGTGTGCAAGTTGGCCTTTGGTGAATAAACCCAATGGCTCTCATCATGAAGGATTGGAAGATCTATATGGAAACCTTCTTGTTGATCCATGGCCTCCTCAAGATAGAAGTGATAACAATCATGGGGGATTTCATCATCCATGAAAGACTGCCATCTCCATGCTATCATCCAAATGAAATGAATCACCTCCCAACTTGGCACTTCATAGAAAAACTCATCCCCAATACTTATGAGAGGCATGTCTAAAACAAACATATGGCTCACCTTACAAAGAAACAAGTGGTCTACCATAGTGGCCATATAATATCCCATGCTCCCCTTGAGACATGTAGTGAAAAAAGTGTGGGAAACTCCCTTCCCCAAGGACACATCCAACCAATGTGTCTTCCCTCAATCCATGTTCCAAACAAAGACAAGAACAATTTCAGCATATAGAATCATAATTAGCGTCATGCTAGCTGCCATATGTAATAATGAAGGAGGACAATGGTCCCTCAAGTGCCAGCGCAATTTTACACCTAACTACCTTAGAATATTATATGACAAGTGTTTTCTCCAACACTTGTTTGCTTCCCCATCCTTCTTGCATGCTTGGAGAAAGTGCATAATAGTTGGTGTAAAGGAATCACACCATGAAGAGTATAACATCTCTCCAAGACCCTCCAAGGAATGGCCAAAATCACCATTGTTCATAGCCCCAAGTGGCCTATGAA
The DNA here is from genome assembly GCA_034641835.2 of Pinus albicaulis. Taxonomy (NCBI): domain Eukaryota; kingdom Viridiplantae; phylum Streptophyta; class Pinopsida; order Pinales; family Pinaceae; genus Pinus; species Pinus albicaulis. The sequence continues at coordinate 3,686 of JAXQQM020061661.1, read as the reverse complement.
ACCCATCAAAAATAATGCTCCCTCTTGGAGCAAGGCCCTTCACATGAGTGTTAGAAAAATACAAGCATATAGTAGACACATTAGGATATTCAGAGATACAAGCCCCTGTATATACTTGTTTTACATTAGTGAGGTAACTCATGGATGAGTTCCTTCTCACACTCAATGAATAAGGAGGTGTTGAGGATGTATTTTTCCAAGAGATATGTTCCTACTCAACTAGAAAATGATCCATGCACCTCCTCATATGAGAGTTCATCTCCTTATTGAGATCTTCCCACATGAATCCCTCCAATATAGTATGGCATTTTTTAATGAAGCTAGTGGGTTTAGAAATCAAGATCTCATAGGTTGCATTAAGTAGTTTGTCCTTGAGTTTGGAGTTTTTAGGTAAGTAGATATGATCATAGAAATAAATGACTCCATTAACTACTTTATACCTCCTATCTATCATTTTCTCATCAAGAACCTCACATGCAAAGAGGTCCTTGGAATATTCCATCAAGAGTATGGACTCCCAATAAGGATCTAGGCTTCCCAACATTGACAGCACTGTAGAAGTCTGAAATGAAGTATCTATCATATGATGACTCTCCTCCTTGACATGCTTGATGTCAAATTCACATGTTGGATGATTTCCAACATTCTTTTGCTGCCCCTATTGCAGTTGATATTTCTCAAGACAAGATTGAATTTTAGGAGAGTCATCCTTTTTTTGAAAGGTTCTCCTACTCCAAAACTCCCACAGTTTTTCTCCTGCATACAAGAATGGAAATACCTTCTTGTCATATTCAGAAATTTTCATTATATATTGGAGCATCTTTTGTTGCTCTAAGGCTATGGAGTGGCCTATTGATACCATGCTCATATCAACATATATTTCTGAATCTCTTCTTTCCAACGCAAATAGATGAATGGAAGATAGCAAAGTCAATTTCATAAAATTGCTTAGCTCCCCATCAATGAGTCTCAACACTATAGTAGCTCCTCTCAAGGTTCCCTCTTTAGAAAAATATGTTGCTGCTGCATATATTTGAGAGAACACTTTAGCTTTCTTCCAATCAGGGGGTCTCCCTGGTGGAATGCCTCCATGCAAAGAGACATCAAGGCATAGAGTAGGATACATAGATGTATGGACTGATTTGTCCTTTCCTTCATTGCATAGACCGTCATGCCTTCTTTGTGCATCAATATTTTGAAATAAGGAGGGGTGTATACTCCTCATCATATGGTGCTTGCCCTCCCCTTTATCTTCTGCAATATTTAGATTCTCACCATTTGATAATGATGGCACATGCTACACATGGATTGTGCCACAACCTCCATATGTGAGATTCTCTGTAACTCCTTACAATAGTGCAAGAGTTTCTCTCCTTGGAGCCATTGCTCCTTATTCCTCTCCATGAGGGTCTAGGTGTGCCCTTGTCATGACTACGCTTTTATCCCCAACCTTCTCTTCCTTGATCTTGCAAGACCCTTGGAAGTTCAAGCGATTCTCTATCTTTGGCACATCTCTTTCATTCCTCTTCATGAAGAAGTTGCTGACAGAATTTTGTAGATTTGATGATATGGCCGAGTGCTCATATCTATGAGATGAGGACTTAGAACCCTCCTCATGTATAGATCTTGTAGATCTTGTGGACGGATCTCCATGTTTTTCCCTCCTTATTTCTTTGATGTCCTTGTTAATACCCTGCAGAGCTTGAGATAGAAGTTTCGTGAACCTCTTCTCTCCAGACAACAAGGGTTTGCTTTGATTTATCTTGCAGACCTCCTCCTTCCCATGAGAAGCCTCCATAATTCTTGAAGCTCACAGTATGAGCTAAGAAATTTTCTCCGATACCACTGTAATATCCCAAAATGGGAATGCACAGCAAATCCTTTTGGAATAACGATCTCTCCAAAAATTGATGCACTGAAATGAGTTTGCAACTCCTAGATCCCTTAGATCAGTGGATCTGATGTCTAAATCCAAAATGAGAGAAAAAAAAAATCAAAATAGGTGAGGTAAACAGACCTCCCACCACCTAGTATGGCTGGAAAACACCCAATGAAGGGCCTACAACGATATGCATAAACTGCTTCAGAAATAACGCAGTTCCACTGAAGTAAAGCAGGAGGCCAATATGGAGGCTCAAATATCATATGTACAACAACAAATCAGATTTACATTACAGCCCATACAGTGTACAAGAGAAATTAGAAGACTATACAGGAATAAACCCTCATAAATGAGGTGCTACAACCACAAGAAATGTCTGCATAAACTTGACAGCATTATTTTAATGGGTTGAAGCATTAGTATATTACAACTCAGATCTAGAGCAGATCTATACACAAGAAGATAAATCTAATTCAGATATGTATACAAGAAAATCTCATCTATACATTTCCCTTGGGTTTTTGTGCATAACATGAGAGTACAAGAGTAGATCTGAGATCTAGAGTTGCAGCTCTGCAGTAATACTCAGAAATATCTGAATCATATGATAGAACAACAGATCAGATCTGAAACAAACATGGATTGGATGGCCAATCCATGGATCACCACAGTGAGAGGAAGAATCCTATCACCAGAGATCTCTCCTCTAGAATGTAGACAAAACACCCTGCAACTACAAATTTGCAAATAACGCAGTTAGGGAAGGGAAACTCTGTTGTAAGCTCTGAGAATGATTTGGCCTAATGCCAAGGTCTGGATCTGTAGCTCCAATGATCTAGGACACTCTTGCCAATGGGATAGAAGACTTTCCCAGTGAAAAGGGGTGCTAGATGTACATATATCTGAAGAGATCTATCCTCCACTTGCTGCAAATCACAAGGACAACCCAACCCTCAACAAGATCAGCACTGTAGGAGTAAGGTGAAGCTTGGCCCAAGCCTGATAGTGGACAAGACAAGCAAAAATCCTCCAAGAGCTGCTCTAGGAAGGAGGTGGGATTCCCGCTCAGGAACACCCAATGCTAAACATCATTATTCTCAGCTAAACAGCTAGAGAATGAGAAATGTCTAAGTAGACAAATTCTTCTAAAATAATATCTCCAATAACCCCTCTCATGCTGCTCTCCTCTTCCTTTTATAAGATAGGAGTCTTGTCAAACCCTAAACCACTTCATCAATTTAGCTCCTTTCACATGTAGAGCCTCCCTCTAGAACTGTGTTGTGCCTTAAGGAGGTTCAATGCATCTAGACTGCGCCGTAGATATGGTCATGGTTGACTTGTTCAAGTGATCAACCTCTTTCACACTCAAGTGTGTTTATAAAATGGCCCAGATTTAGCCTTGTTTACATTGGGCATTGATTTATTTTGATGTTTTTAGGATTTTTACAAGTCCTCGTTTACACTTTATTCATCAATCATGAAAAGCAAAAAAAAAACAAAGAAAAATTGAATATTCCCATTAGCTTGGGCCAAGTGGGAATATTACAAATTTTGCACCCAGAGTTGTTGGGCCAAAACTGTGATGAGATTTATACATGTAATGATTTGAGTTGATAGAGGACTCTGAGAGCAATTTCACGCAACGAAAATTACTTGAATTGAAGTTGTAGAGATTAAGTTATTAATTTTTGAATTACGAGTGTGGGCTTGCATCAGGAGAGGTCAATTTAGCCTAATTGTTAAAGGTATAATGATAGTTTTTAAGCCCTCAAAGGGAAGTTCATTGGAGCCCTTAAGAATCCTA
>JAXQQM020069330.1:0-109587 GCA_034641835.2 Pinus albicaulis | reverse complement strand
CCCTAGTGGTGGTTGCAAGTCTGTGAAGAGAAGAAAATTGTGGAGCAAATTTTGGTGGGCGAGTGAAAACAAATACTTACATGTTTTACAGTAAGTTATTCTGCAACTCCTAGTGAATGTATATCTATGTAAGAACTCTTTTTTTACTACCGCAACCTCCATATGAATTACTTCTTGTGTTTTGGAATCACAATATCATGTATTTTTAGTTGGGATATGTTTATGGAAATTTTCACATCTTAGTTTTACCGCAACTACTTTGTTCTACTCTGTTTTACTATGTGTAAATTTGTTTTATTTTCTTTGCTCCATTATAGTTGTGCAATTGAAGATGTTTTAATCTCCACCACTCCGTATTAAAACTAAGTCTCATGTGATTTAATCTCTGCGACTTTATTGTCTCGATTAATATCTTTCTGCAACTCTATGTGTTGAGGAAAAATTCTCGTGTCTCAAATTTTTTAACATGGTATCAAAGCTAGTGAAAATTTATCACTATAAGAGAAAGTGTTTTTACAAGGAGTTAAAAAAATTTTTTGAATGAATTTTATTTGCAACATATTTAAGAGCAAGGAGAAATTTATTTTACACAATGAAAATGGCAGCAACAAGCACAAGCTTGAATAATCCACAAATACAATAGTTTAATGGCAAATATTACAATTGTTAGTCTATAAGAATGAAGGCACTATTTTATTCACAACACATTTGGGAATTGGTGGAGAATGGTTTCCATGAAACAGCAGATGTAGTAGCATACAATGCTTTGACACAAGAAGAAAAGGATCTTTTGAGGGAAAACTGGAAGAATGACTCCAAATCCGTCTTCTACATTTTTTAAGCATTTCACGAAAGTATCTTCCCAAGGATTGCAGCAACAACGAAGTCCAAGCAAGCATGGGATACCCTCGAGATGGCTGCGTTGGTATATTTGGTACACAAGTGTATGAAAAACACCAATGCTTGATAGGAGTGATTGCTAACCTACAAGCAATGGTCACAGGGAAAAAATAGTTTGTTAGATGGTTAGTGGAAACATCATAACATGTAGAAGAACTAGTTTACGAAATATAGCATGCTACACACAAGAAGAGGAAACAAAACAAAAATTACACATAAACACAATCTCAATTGCGTAAACGAGCTAATATTCCTAAAAAATAATGAATACCCTCTTATTAGCCACTGGTGGTAAATAAGTGGTAGAAATTTACACACTTGGAGTGAGTCCTTAGAGCTATGGAGGTCTAATGCCCAAAGCAAGGAGGACTCTCCCCTTAAGCTATCTGCATGCCTCTCTCTTCTCCTCAAATGAGTGATTGGATGTCAGAAACTTGATGCACTTCTCCTTTGGGATTGAGATGTTGGATGGCCAACAACAGGATTCCTTCACTCTCTTGTTGCTTGGACAACACACTGATGGTTTTCTCATGGGAAATTTGGCCAGCACAACAATGTGTTCTGAATTGTTCTTCTCATGGTGGAATTTTATAGGAAGAATTCAAATCTTCTTCCCTCTCTTTGGAAATTTGTGGATAGTGACCTAAGAGTGGTGGTTGATTCCATTTTGTGCTCACTTGAGGTCTCAAGATGGCTCTAGGTGGCTATCTTTGGGAAGCCTCAAGTGGAGAATCTTTTCCTGAAGTGTGCCAAGTGGTCCCGGATGGTGACCTTCCACCATATTCAGGACCGTGCGGCTTATTGAGGGAAAGTCATGGAGACCAGTGCTACTATCGAAGAAAAATGTGCGCGAAGCGCACTTTAACTGTCCTTTGTACACAATTTGATAATTTTTCCTCTTGACTTTAGAGAAAGTTGAATTTTCTAGATTCTCTAATGTTTGTCAGCCCTATAAATCCTTCTGCTTGATATTTTATGATGTCTTATGCTTGTCCAATTTTCCAGTGATAACAATGGCCTACAAGGCATGGAAAAGGTGAAGACATCAAAACTACAAATGCTGAGAAGATATTTTGAAACAATTTGCATGAAATAGTTTGAGAATGTAGACTCATTTTTTACACATGTAATTGGATTGGTTACCCAAGTGAGGTCTCATGGTGAGACACTTGAGGAAAAGAGAATAGTTGAGAAAATATTGAGACGTCTGCCAACAACATTTGATGCCATTGTTGTGGCCATAGAAGAGAGAAAGGATCTCTCACAATTTTCAGTGGATGAGCTTCATGCATCACTGATTTCTTATGAACATAGACTGAACAATGAAAAAAACTCCTGATTGGAGCATGATTTTAAGACAGAAGTTTCATTTCGTCAAGGTAGAGGTTGAGGAAGATTAAATAATGGAGGAAAAGGCAGAAGCCCACATAGAGGTGGAAGAAGAAGCCCTTCAAGTTCAAGTGGAAGGGGTGGTAATCAAAATCCAAGTCAAGGCTCAAGCCAAAATCAAGCACAAGGACAAATGTATGATAAATCTCAAGTTCAATGTCAATATTGTAAATATTATGGTCATTATGAAAATGAATGTAGAAAGAAGCAATATGACATAAGTAACAAACCAAGTGCAAATTTCATAAAGGAAAATCAAAACCATGATAGTATGTTTTTAGCTTGTAATGTAACACAATAAAAAAAGGAGATGCATGGTTTCTGAATTCAGGGTGTAGCAACCACATGACTGGGAACATCGAAATGTTTTCCAATCTAGATGAAAATGTGAAATCAGAAGTGACATTAGGGACTCATAGAAAATTCTTTGTCATGGGAAAAGGAAGAGTCTATATTCTAACAAATAAGGGAGAGAAGAAGTATATTTCAGATGTTTACTTTGTCCCTGGTTTGAAACATAAACTCATAAGAATTGGATAGCTCATGCAAAAGGGCTATAATGTCTTTTTCAAAAATGATGTGTGCACAATTTTGGATAAGTCTCCAAGCAGACAATTGATTGAAAAATTTGAGATGATAAACAATAGAATGTTTCCTCTCAAGTTAAAATTGGATTTGAAGGAAGAATGTGCTCAAGCACAACTGTCGATGAATTCACAAGAGGATGAAAGAAAAATTTGAGATGTCACACAAGAAAAATTTCAAGAAGAAATTAAGGATGAAAATTGGTTATGGCATTTGAGATTTGGCCATCTCAACTTTGGAGGTTTGAATTAGTTGCACAGGAAATACATGGTGAAAGGATTGCCACTCATAAAAAAATCGGGCAACCTGTGTGAAGGATGCATCTTGGGCAAACAACATAGAGAATCATTTATAGCATGAAATTAAATAAGGGAAAAAGCACCTTTGGATATTTTCCATTTAGATTTATGTGGACCAATAAAGACACCATCAATTGGAGGAAGCTATTATATTTTGACATTCATAGATGACTACACAAGGAAGACATGGGTCTACTTCCTCAAACGAAAAAGTGAAGTGTGTGAGTGCTTCTGCTAATACAAATATCTTGTTGAGAAAAACATTATACACTAAATCAAAGTGTTGAGGACTGACATAGGTGGCGAATACATCTCAAATGACTTCCTACATTTTTTTTACGGAGCATGGAATTCATAAAAAATTTACAACAAGGGATACACAAAAAAATTGTGTCGCGGAAAGGAATAATAGGACCATTATGGAAATGGCAAGGAGTATGTTGAACGAAAAGCATTTTCGAAATGATTATTGGGTTGAAGTTGTTTCTTGTGCATCATATATCATTAATAGGTTTCCAACCAAGAGCATTAAGAACATAGTTCCTGAAGAGGCATGGAGTGGGAGAAAGCATAATGTCACTCACATGAGAGTGTTTGGATGTGTGGCATATGCACATGCCCCAGTTGAGTTGAGGAAGAAGTTGGACAAAAAGGGGGAGAAATGTATATTTTTTGGATACAATGATGAATCCAAGGCATAAAAGCTCTACAATCCATCAACCAAGAAGTCATAATCAATAGAGATGTGTAGTTCATAGAAGAGGAATCATGGGATGGAAGTTTAGAGAAGATGGACAATGTGAAAACATGTACACCACATGAAGACAAAGAGGAATTGACTGCAACAACTAATTCCTCAACGTTGACTCCTTCTACACCTACTCAAGCTCAACAAAGAATCCAACATGACACTGAAAACAAATAATAGGATAGCATCACACAGTCAAGAAAGTGCTTTTCCAAGCACACCACAAATATTTGCAATGCCATCTACATCAAGCACAACACCAAGTGACATGTGAAGCCCATATTCCGCAAGCATAAGAGGACAAAAATTCAGAAATTTAAGTGAAATTTATGAGCAAAATGAAGTTGATAGTAGTGTTGGTATGAATTCCTTATTTGCATTGCTTTGTCATGTAGATAACCCAATCCATTTTGAGGATGCAATCAAAGAGAAATGGGTTGTGAAAATGGATGAAGAAATAGAAGCAATAGAAAAGAATGACACATGGGAGTTAGTGAACCTTCCGCAAGGAAAAGAAGTCATTGGAGTGAAGTGGGTCTATAAGTCCAAGAGAAACATTAAAGGAAAGATTTAAAGGAATAAAGCAAGGCTAGGTGTCAAAGGATACAAGAAGAAACATGGAAGAGATTATGCAGAGACATTTGCACCAGTCGCGAGGATGGAGAAAGTGCATACAATGTTGTCAATTTTCATGCAACATAAATGGAAAGTTTATCAAATGGACGTAAAATCAACGTTATTGAATGGAGTGTTGAAAGAGGAGGTATATGTTGCGCACCCACATGGTTATGAGGTAGAAGGCCAAGAAGAAAATTTTTATAGGTTGAGGAAATCTCTCTATGGTTTGAAGAAATCACTGTGTACATGGTATAACAGAATAGATGTTTAATTGATGGACAATGGGTTAGACAAATGTGACGGTGAGCCTACTCTCTACATCAAAGAAAGTGACGGTAAGCTTCTTATTGTTGTTTTGCATGTATATGATTTGATTTTTACAGGGAGTGATGATTTCCTCATTGTTAATTTCAAAGAAGTCATGAAAAGTGAGTTTGAAATGACTGAATTGGGCTTATTAAGATATCTTTTTGGCATAGAACTAAAGCAAGAAGAAAATGGCATTTTTATCTCAAGAAAAGTATGGTGCATACATTTTAGAGAGGTTTAATATGAAGAAAAACAAGCCAACACCAACTCCAAAATTCATGGGGTTGAATTTGAGCAAGGAATATCGCAACAACGATGTCAATCCAACATTATACAAAAGTATGATGGGCAGCTTAATGTATTTGACCACAACTAGGCCTGACATAATGCATGTAGTGAGTTTGGTGTCAAGGTTCATACAGACACCCAAAGAGACACATTGGCAAGTAGAAAAAATGATTTTAAAGTATGTCAATGAGACAAAGGAGTCTGGTATCTTGTACACTGCAACAGATGATTTTAGGCTAGTTTTTTACACTGACAGTGACTGGGCAGGAAGTGTTGATGACAGAAAGAGAACATCAAGACATGTTTTTTGCTTAGGTTAGGGAGCCATTTCATGGGCCTCCAAGAAGAAACCTATAGTGTCATTGTCAACAAAAAAAGCTGAATATGTCGCCGCAACAGCAACAACATTTCAAGAAGTTTAGATGAGAAAAATGTTGTAGGATTTATGCCATGAACAAGATGGAAAAACAACTATTTTCTGCAACAAAAGTTCCGCAATTGCAAAGAATTTGGATTTTCACAAGAGCACAAAGAACATTTATGTTAAATATCATTTTACAAGAGAATTAGTTAACAATTGTGAGATTGTGTTGCAACATTGCAGGTCGGAAGAATAATTTGCAAACATCTTCACAAAGTCATTGGCACGTGGAAATTTTGTTTATCTCAGAGATTCTTTGGGAATCGTCAATGGTGGCAGTTGTGATTAAGGGGGATTATTGGGAAAATAATCTCAACCATCACATTAAATTTTCTGACAACAACCATATCTCAAGTAAATATTTTGTAGGTTGAGGATTTAGTTTGCAGGCAAGGACATAATTTAAATGGAGTTCTCAATAGGAGGAAAATTACCCATTCCACAACACATCAGATAAAGTAAAAGACAAATGGACATTTAATTCATGGTTGGTAAAAACGTATGGTCAAACATTAACTCCCCAAAATAGAAAATCATTTTTATATTATTCTACATTTTTTTACTGTGAGTAAATTTGTTTGATTTTCTTTGCTTCATTATAATTGCCCAAGTCAATATGTTTTAATTTTCGCGACTCTGTATTAAAAATAAGTCTCATGTGATTTAATCTCCATGACTGTATTGTCCCGATTAAAATCTTTATGAAACTCTCTGTGTTGAGGAAAACTACCCCTGTCTCAAATTTTTAACAATTTCTCCTCTTAGCATATAACGTTATACCCACTAATAATCCTGTTGTTATGAATACCTTCTGTCTCCATAGCCAAGGAAAGGGGCCGGATCAAAGCCGGAGTCCCATGCGCAGAAGCATACACAGCGCAGAGTCAAAAACAGACCCGTGGGCAGAGGCCACACGGTCCAGAGCGCCACAAAATGGAGGGGCAACGCCGAGCCCAGGGAGCGGAGGCCACGAGTTGCAGCAGCGCGCGGGTTAATAAAAATGTGAAATCTTGACTTACTTACTCAATTTGCAAATATTTTCACAAAGCCATTATAACGTGAATTTTTTTTTTATCTCATAGATTGTTTGGGAATTGTCAATGATGACAACTGTGATTAAGGGGGAGTGTTGGAAATTAATCTCAATCACTGCGTTAAATTTTCTGACAACAACCATACCTCAAGTAAATGTTTTGCAGGTTGAAGATTTAGTTTGCAGGAAACGACATCGTTTAAATGAATTTCTGAACAAGAGGACAATTACCCATTCTGCAACAGATTAAATAATTAAAATTCAAATAGAAATTTATAAATTTTTGGTATAAATGCATGGAAAATCATTTACTCTGCAAATTTTATTTACTGTCCACAAAGTTCAGAAAATCATGTTTTCCCATCCTATGTATTAATTTTGTTTTGACATGAATTAATATCTTAGAAATGTATTTTTTGATATAACAATTATGTAGAAGTTTAATGTCTTGTGGCAGATGTAAGTTTGAGAAGACTAGAGGAGAAAATCGTGGAACAAATTTTTGGTGGGCACCTGAAAACAACGATTACAAATTTTTCAGTGAGTTACTCTGCAACTCCTGGTGAATGTAAATCTCAGTAAGAACACTTTTTTTACTGGTGAAAGAGCTGCAACCTCCATATGAATTATTTTTTGTGTCTTGGAATCATAATATTAAGTATTGTTAGTTGCAATATATTTATGGAAAATTCACATATGAGTTTTACCACAAAAACTCTGTTTTACTATGTTCTATTGTGAGTAAATTTGTTTGATTTCGCTCCATTATAGTTGCGCAACTCAATTATGTTTTAATCTCCGCTACCCTATTTTTCAAGGAAGACTCATATGATTTATTTTCCATGTTTGTATTATCTCTCCGCAACTTTTTCTATTGAGGAACAATCTCGTGTCTTAAATTTTTAACATCAAGTACTTTGCATATCATAGAGAAAGCATAATTTTTATGTGGTTGAGAGTTATATGATTATAAAATAACCTAGATTTATAGTTTACAGGGAGAAAATTAATGGGGACGTTGATTTGTAATACAAGGAATGTGGATCTTTATGACATATTGTGATAGTGTACGTTATGTCTGCTCGGCGTAGTGTACATTATGTCCACTCAACATAATGTGCATTAAATGGTGATTTGTAATACATTCTCAGAGATAATTTCCCTATAAAATTATCAATCTCATGATGGAGAATGGAGAAGATATTTTATTAAGCTTAAATTTGTTGGCATTTATGTTGTGATGAGATTGACATTGATGTCAACATGGTAGAGTGTGAAGCTTGATGATTATTATAGTGATTGATGGTTGGCATCCTAGACTTGGTTTGGAGATAGTATGCATATGCTATGGTTGTTTGATGGTATTGGCTTGTACATGGTTGTTGTGACATATGCTTGTGTTGCATATCCTTTGATGTTGGCTTTGATAATTTTGATGGTTGATTGACTAATTAGGTCTCCATGCATATAATGCTTGAGTTATTTCTCTTGAGATGTGTCCTTGATGCTCCTAAGTTATGGTTTGGAATTTTAATGATGTCTAAAGGTGTTTTAGAGACTTTCATGGTCTCATATACAATTGGGTTTCATGTTTGATGCCACTTGATATAGTTTATGTTGTCATGAGTTGGTACTTGTACTTATGATGACCACATAATGTATGAACCATTCACGAGGTTGTAAAGATGGTTTTATGACTTGTTATGGCTTGGAAAAACTTCACAAATGCCAAATATTTTTTACAACAAGTTGTAGGTAGTTCTAATTTGAAGGCACTATATTTTTCTTTCATCCCATGCCCAATAGCATGCAGAACAACATGTGGGAATGGTTTTAGGCTCCATTCACATGGAGATTAGCCTATGGGAGCGACTATAGCTCAAGTCGCATGTAGGATAGTGTTAAGGGAGATATTGGGCGTGTAGATGAAGTTTCTTCGGATTTCGCACGCCCCTCATGTTAGCACTCCACCAGTTCTCCGAAGGTTGAAAAAGAGACTGACAAAGGTAACCACAGACCACTTTGACCTAGTAGCTAGCCCTATCAAGCTAAGAGGGCTCTCTCAATGAGATCACAACCAAGGATTGACTGTGACATGAAATATATTATTCTAGATATGATAGGCTTAGTGTTATGAATATAATTCATAACAAATATAATTATTAAATAGTTAAGGATTATGTAAGTAGTCATTAAGTTAGGGAAAGGGCATGTCTAAGAGACATGCCCATTCATGAAAAGCCACCTGCATAGGTATATAAGCAGGGCCTCATTGTAACATTTTATCATCATCTCTTATACATTTTATATATAATATATTATTATTACAAATACCTCTTGTGTATTTTACAATTAAGTCAACAAGCCTACAACTTTGTTGCTCCATTTGGTATCAGAGCAGTGATCTTCTCGCCTGGAAAGAAGCACCTACACCACTGCTGGCTACCTTCAACTGTTACATGTGGTGCCTCAAAATCCTTGTCGCTTGATGTATTCATCAATGACGATGGACGATTTCAACAAAAATTTGATCGATCTGGAGAGTAAGATCAATAATAATTCCGATAAATTCACTAAAAGATTAATCAATCTTGAGGATAAAGTTTTAGGAAATTCTGACAACATTAAAAAACTTCAAGACACAACAGATCGGATAGAAAGACAAACTTGGCTAAATCATAGCGAGGCCACAAACAATCATAACAAAGCAATGCAAAAGATAAAGGCCATTTGGGACAAGATTAATATGACGTAAAAATCAGTATTCCTGAATATTGGACATAATCAACAAAACAATTCAGCCGATTCAGAAAAAAGAAAAAAAAAAGAAAAAAAATAAAAATAATATATATATATATATATATATATATATATATATATATATATATATATTTGTGAAGATAATGATGAAGATGACATGTTTGAGAAGGAAAAAGTGGATTATGAGAGAGAGGAGGAATAAAATCACTCAAAATCTGAATCCTATTGGAAATATGAAGAAAGAGAAGAAGAAAATGTTTTTGATAAAGAAACTGATATGAATATGAAAGGTTTTGAAGAAGAGGTTATGTCAAATTCATATTATGATGAAAATGAAGATGTAATATATAATGATGAATATGAAAATGATTCTTTAGTAGAATAATAAAAATATAGGGATGCAATTTTGAAGGTTGAGATCTCTCCACCAGAAACAAATGAGTTACAGAAAATAGCTAAAGAAGAAAAACCACTCAGTGAAGGTTCTCCTACGCGTGGTGTTGATTCCAAGGATGAAAAGCTTTTAACATTTGGATACAAACCAAAATATCCTAGTGAATATTTCCCCATGGATAGTGATGTAAATAATGTATGCCAGGAAAGAAAAATTATGTTGTTGCGTCCAGGTGATGGGAAGCTTACAATTACTATCTTCCTGTGGAAAGAATTTCCAAAAGTTCCATTTATACCAGTTGTCAAACAATGCGAAGTATTTTTCTTTTGCATCAAAAGATTGTTCAACAATAATTTGGGAGATAACGGAAGGGGATTCCTTCTCCATGAAACCTAGATTAAGTGCACACCCGAAACCAGTTTCGATTGTTGCTTGGAGCCCTGATGATAAAATGCTGCTTACATGCGGTATTGAGGAGGTTGTTAAAATTTGGAATGTCGAGACTGGAAAATGTAAACTGACCTATGATAAAGCCAACAGTGGATTCATTTCATATGGTTCGTTTCTAGAGGGTAAAATGTGTATCTTTGGCGGAGTTGATAAATGCATCTACGTATGGGATCTTGATGAAAAGGAGTCAGATTCATCGAAAGGACAAGGAATGCCAAAAATATCTGATCTCTCTCTCACATCTAATGGCAAGGGAATAATCAACATTTCTGGGGACAATGTTATTGTGATGTACAATGTGGGCATCAAAATTACTACTGCAATTTCAACAAGAGTTTCTTAGATAGAAAGAGTGGAAAGTACTACAAAATTTATTTCTTATGTTTTCTGCTCAAAATAAATATGGTAGCCCTGGAAGCAAAAATCTGGCAGCCATCGTGGGGCAGAAAAACGATGATTCCAAGTGGAAAGTATGGCCTGCAGCTGAAAACTCCTATTCATCCCAAGAAGCCCACGAGACCGCCTCGTCCACCCCCTCTCATTTTTCAAGATGATGTGAAAGGAGAAATCGCTCGTCGGGCCTCCAAGAAGAAGTCCCACAGAGATGTTGAGCAACAACATAAGGAAGCACTAGAACATGATCCTTCTGTTTTCAATTATGATGGGGTATATGATGAAATGAAGAGCAAGACAACTCACCCTTTGCAGGAAGACCGGACAAAGAGGGAGCCCAAATATATTGGAAAACTAATAGAGAAGGCCAAGATTCATCAACAAGAATAAGAAATTGTTTATGAAGGACAACTTGCCAAGGGAAGAAGCAAGGTCAAAAAGAATGTTGCATTTGGGGAAAATTCTGATAAAACAGAAGTTATAGTTACGCCTTCTTCGCAGCATGTAGAATCAGAAAGAAAGGCTCGGCCTTCAAAACTTCACTTGGAAAAGTCACCTGAGTCTATAAGGAGCATAATGGTATTCCGATGTCACCGCATTGTTTTCCACTCCTCAAATCAAGGCCAGCAGTAACGACTGTTGGGGTCATGACTTGGCGTTTCTGGTGGTAAGTCGTTGCTGCCTAACAAAATAAATAAAAATTAAACATCCTAACAGTCAGAAGGGGTTACGAACAGGTTTTTGAAGCGGTCTATCGAAAGGTTAATGACGTTATATAGAGTCATGGTCAATATATATATGTTTATATATATACGGTTTGGAGCCCACGTATAAGTTATAATCAAAATTAATTAATTTATATAATTATAATAAATTAATTTTATTAGTTTGATTATATAATCTAAATAATTAATTTTATTAATGGATTATATAATCTAATTAATTAATATTATTAATTTATTATATGATTTAATTAAATATATATATATATATATATATATATATATATATATATATATATATATATATATATATGATTTATAAAAAATAAAAAAATAAAAACCGTGGGTTCAAAAAATAAGTTTTACATATGTCAAGAGGTACCAATGAACGATGCCGAGGTGACAAACATGAAGAAAATTGTGACCGTCACACTTATCAAGAATGAAGAAAATTATTCGCAATTAAGCTGAAGAAAATTGTCAACAATAAGCTTTGAGGACAAAGCTTTTGAAGAACGGGGCAATGTTCTGAATATAATTCATAACAAATATAATTATTAAATAGTCAATTAAGGATTATGTAAGTAGTCATTAAGTTAGTGAAAGGGCATTTCTAAGAGACATGCCCATTCATGAAAATCCACCTGCATAGGTATATAAGCAGGGCCGCATTGTAACATTTTATCATCATCTCTTATACATTTTATATATAATATATTATTATTACGAATACCTCTTGTGTATTTTACAATTAAGTCAACAAGCCTACAACTTTGTTGCTCCACTCAGGTAGGTTTTGAGAAATCTAAGGTTTGATGTTGGATCACGAATGAAACCAAGTAGCTAGGTCTAGGAATCAAAGGGTTTACAACTGCAAAGATACAAAGGAGCAAGGTTGAAATGGATTTATGATGGATTTAGGGTTTTGTAGTATGGTGATGAGTTTGAAAAGGTAGAGGGAACATAATGAGCATGTTCATTCATCAATTCATTAAACTAGAAGCATGAAACACAAAATGCCATTTCCATATAAACAAAGCTAAATCAATATAATTTTTCCTATGAACTGTAAGGAAAGCCATTGGAGACACAATATATGAAAGAGGAAATATATATCATTCAATAAAGACTATAACAGAGAAGATACATGATCATAAACTCACTGCACATGAATTCCTAGATAATAGTTGCAATTGCATCCTTTGATTTCTGAAAATAATAGTGAAAGTACAAGCTACAAGATTACAATCCACTGATGTCCAACCAATCAAAGGACTATGAAAATGATAGATACATACCAAAACAACATCTCCCCTCTCTCAAGGGTTGAATCCATCAGTTGTGGAGCTAATTACATGATAATCTCAACAAAACCCTAAGCTCTAGTGGAGGTCAACCAATTCACCTCATCATAGGAAACTAGATACATTTGACTAAATTTACATTTACAAGAATGTATCTACCCTAATTTACCATTTACCAGCTCAATTACACCTCACGACATCATCATTTCATCAATTACATTAGTAAAAAGTAAAAATAGGTCAAAATTTCAGTGAAAATTGTCTTCAGGAGAAAGCGTAGCAAAATCACGAGAAAACGTAGCGAGTTGGAAGAAAGCGTAGCAAGCTGAGGAAAATCCACTTTTGAACGTCTTCCATGTGTCCAAATCAGGATCTAAAGGTACCATTGGAAAGCTATGGATGTATGATACATCATAGGTTCATCAAGCACTCAAAAACATGGCTCCTAGCCATCCAAATCTTCAATCTCCCAAGCCTACTCATAAATTGTAGCGAAGGCTCCAAAAACAGGGAAAAACTGTGATTTTTAGCATGCTTTTGGGAATTTTGACCCCCCAAAATTGGCTGACATGGCCGAAACGCTGACTAAAATTGATGTAATTGTCAGGAGGAATCCAAAAATGTTGATTTTTTCTCCAGTGGATCCCCGCAACAAAAGCATAGCGTGGACCACGCTATGCTTTTGCGAGTATCACTGGTTTTTCAAATTTCCAATTTTGACCAAAATGTTACAAAAAACAAAATTTGCTCCAAAACTCCTCAAATTTGGTCCAAAGGTGCCTCATAAGGTATGTTATGCCACTAGAGAAGCATCAACAAGAATCTCCAAGTTGTCCTTCTCATTTTTACTTTTTAGGGTTTCCTTTAGTTTGGCTTGCAATTGTTTGACTTTGACATTGCAAATTTGATTTCTTGCATAGTAATGGTCAGCCATGTGATTTTGCATCTTTTTGTCCCTATTAGCCTTTTCATGGAGATTCTCCAAGTTAATATTGACTTTCTCAAGCCAAAACTCCTTGTTTTCATTGATTTCCATGGCTATCCTTTCTTCAAAACTCAGTTTTTCATTTGGTGGATTTTTCTCTCTTTCCTACTGCAATGTTCTTCTGAGACCCATGGTCCTTGGTATTTTCCTTGTCACCTGCTCTTCATGCTTCTCTAACTCTTCAGTGTCAACCACTGCTTTTCCTTTCACATCATGCATACTAGCTTCAAACTAACTTTTCTCTAAAGACAATTGTTTTACCTTCAGCTGATGGTTTTCTTGCTCTAGAAAGGAAATAATGAAATTATCTCTTTCCAAGTTGTCCTTGAGCTCTTTGATCTGAGCATATTTGTCTTTGATGACCCTCTCTAGGTTTTCATGCTCTTCACTGGCCTCCAAGTCTACTAAGTCAAAGTCATGCTCCTCGTCATGCATAGATGTATCATGTTGTGAATGTAATCCCTGCCTTCTGCCTCTCTGGTAGGTCTTAGTGACCTCAATATTCCTCCTCACTAAAATGGTGCTAGGTGTGCCAACCTCCACATGTCTAGAAGGTGTTGATGGTGCTGATGGTGAACTAGGGCTAGTATGTTGATGGAGAACTAGGGCTAGTAGGTTGGCTACTAGAAGAAAAAAATACATTTGACTGCATGAAAGTTTCCCAAGTGATGTTCTTCTACTCAATCTTGTGTAAAACAATGATCTTGATTAGGGAATGGTGGAAGAGGCTGCTTTCAAGACTACTCTTCTTATGCCGGAACTTTTCTGCCATATTTTCCAAACTTCTGTAGAGGTAATAGGGAAAATTGAGTGGCTTTACCCCTGTGAAATTCATGAGAAGTCTGACATGATACCCATAAATTCTAGAAAATATTCCCTCACAGGTGAAGTACTTCATGATGATCTTCATGAGTGGTGTATACTTCTCAAGGAGGTGCCCAACAGGAAAAATCTTCTTCATGTGTTGTTGATGATGTCTTCTGAGATAGGGCTGATAGTTATGAAGGGCTAGATCTTGGTTCTTAAACCATTTTTCCCCATGATTAGGCATGCCTGTGACTTCAACTACTATATCAGTTGATATAGTGAAAGTAACCCCTACAATTGTTACTTGGTCCCTTTTGAGTTGAGTGGCAAACAACTTGGCCAATGTGGCATTGTATTTGACTTTATAAACTAATTGAAAAAAAGGAAGACACCCTACTTCTTGAAAATAGTTCTTGGAAAGTGGTGTAGAAATCATTTCAAGAGTGATTAGGGGCTCATGTCTTATCACCTAGCCTCATTTTCTATAATTTTTCTTCTCCTCCATTTGTTTGTTTGCAAGGGGCAAAACCCTAATATGACAAAACAGGGGAAGGGAGAAGAGGGATAGGATGAGTGGGTTAAGGCAGGGAGATGAGAGTCAAAAAATTTAGGGAGATGGGAAGGGGTCTTAGGGAACTTTAAGAAGTGAAATGAAGTGAAATGAATGAGGGAAACGAGCTAGGAAATTTTAACACAGTCCTAGCTAGGAAAATTGCCCAAAATGGAAGAATTAAGCTAGGGTTTAGGGTTTGGGGCTTGAGAAATGGAAATGAGGGGATGTGAAGGTTGTGGGGGATGGTTTAGAGTGTGACGGAGGTAAACAAGTCTAGGGGAAAGTGAATTTACCTTGCAAACTGTGAAAAGATGGCTAGCCACTAAAACGCAACATGGAGGTCAATGGAGGTTTACACACTAAAACCATGACATTGAGTTGCAAGGATGAGTTTGCTAAGGTGATACGTACTTGTTCCCTGATGCTAAACACTATGATATCCTTCAGAAGCCTCCAGAACTTGGTTTTATGCCTCCAAGGGAGAAAACACAGCCTTGGGAAGAAAGCGTAGCGTGGAGGGCATAAAGCGTAACATGGCTGCTTTTGGCACCAAATTGGAGTGTAATTGAGTTGATTTTGCTGAATTTGCACTAGGTGAAGGATGAGAGATATTCTTCAAAGATATGAATGAACAAATGAGTTGAATTTGGTCTTTTATATCTTGTGGTGGGCACTTTTCTTCATGGTAGTGGGATGGCCCACTACATGTCCTTTTCATTTTTCTTTGTAAACTTGTAAATTTGACACTTTATTTTGGAGCTTTAGAAGTGCGATGAACTTATTACATATTGAAACATGAATTTCATTTGAAATCAAACTTATTGAACAAATTTACCTATTACCACTCCTCCATTGCCGGATTTTATGCATGGAATCACAGATTTGGTGACCTTGAACCCCTAATGACCTAATGGAGACACTAAACTGAATGAAATCATGATGGTGATGAATGAAGTGATAATGATGATTGGAATGATAATGATGACCTTTGAATGATGGTACACTCAGCTGAGTGATGGCAAGGACCACCATGTACATTTTTGAAAGGAGTGGAAATAGCCCTAGACATATTACCTAGTGACCAAATTTTTACTTGAAGACCTAATGAAATGACAAAAAATTGACTATGATATCCTAACAAAACATGATAAGAACCAATTTGATCACTCGTGACAAGCTGTACAGACTGACACTAACACCTTGGATGATTTATTTGGGTTTTTTTTATGTATCTTGTTCGGGAATTTTCATTAAAGGTGCATAATGACTAAATCAACATGTCCTAATGTGTTTTAAACTGTGAATTACTTTAATAGGCTATGTAGTGGAGTAGTAGAAGTAGACAATATAAGTGTGTGTCTCATATTTATCACATTCACATCATAAAAACCAAAACAAATAAGTTGGATGTTACTCCAAATGAATATTTAATGGTTTGACTATGAATTTTAGCTTCCGGGAATATCAAATATCTAATTTATAAATCCCATAACTTTGTTTTCATTCATTACGTGTTTTGGTAAAAGATATCTCGTATATATACTTCTCTCTCAATGCTATATTAGGCTCAATGTTGCTGAGAATATTTAAATAATAATAATAATAATTTAAAAAATTCTTAATGTTTCATTAGGTTCGAGTTGAGAATGCTTAAAAATAATAAGACTAGTTAAAATTTTATAACAATAATATCATTAATAAAATTTCTATTTTAATAAAATCATTAAAAAATTAAAAAATAATTATGAAAAAAAAATAATTATTTTTTTCATACCTGGATAAAGATATAAATCTAAGTAAAATAAGGTATTCTAAATTTTTTTTAAATTTTTATTATCGATAATTTAAAATAATACAAATTTTACTACTTCACGCATAAAAATTAAAAATAAATCTATGGAAAATAAAATAATCGAAGATTGAATGTGGATATCATTATGAAATTCAGATTATTTTTTTCATACTTCGATAAAAATAAAATAAAAAATAAAAAATCTAAGAAAAATAAGATATTCTAAATTTTATTAAAATTTCCATTATCAATCAAATAAAATAATACAAATTTTACTCCTTCACGTATAAAAATTAAACATAAAACTATGAAAAATAAAATAATCAAAGATTGACTGTGGAAATCACTATGAAATTTCGATTAAATCATCAATGCAAAGAGAGAAAAAAAATGCGAGCGATTGGGCATTTCAAGCAGATTGTATGTTACATGTAAATTCAAATAAGGAATTTGACTTTTCAAATAACTCCACGATTGGCCGCGACATCATGATAGTAACGGTCAAGTTTATCTGGAATTGTGTAGTTATGAAAAATATATATTATAGAATTTTAAGTTCTTTCTATCCATTATAATTTTGTAATTATCTCAGTCCGAAAATGCAAGCAAGGCAAGACCTATCATGTAATATAAAACCTGCCTGTGATTTCCTCTCCATTGTTGTTTATTTGATCTATGCCTTGTGTTATCTGTCGTTGTCTCTCAATTTCATTTTCACTTCTATGTATCCCATCAACTAGACTCTATGGCCTACCTTTGCAAAGCCCATATACTGTTTCCCATTCCATTCAAACGCTTCCCTAAAAGAGATGAAATCGATGACTGATCTGAGAGGGAATCCTCTGAAGAGTAGAGAGTTGTGTTACCAGAGCTGATGCTAATGCTCTGTTCGGCTTTCTCATAAAGAGTACATGGGTGCAGATGATCCTCGCGCAACACCCATGAATGAGAGCGGGCAATCAATAGGCAGAGGAGATGACTCGCACAATGGTATGGCATCGTGACTATTAGTGTGGTTGCCACCAATATCATCTTACATTAAGTTGGCATCGATTATAAAAATAATGACTTTATCTCTTAATGGAAGTTGTGTAGTCTAATTAATGGTATTAGAGATAAGTAATGGAGAATGAAGGTAGTCACATTGTGTATGAAGGTAGCCATTGAAATAAATTGATTAAGTGTGTAATGCCCCACTTGATTCTATCAGGCAATTTTTTTATTAGTGTTTAATTACTTTGTAAATATTGATTTATAATTTTAGTAATATCTACACTTGTGAATTTGTATTTTTTTTTTTTTTTACTGATATGTTTTTTATTATTTGTTATTATTTCATTTTTAATGTGTCTTCTCAAATCTACTTTTAGATAAGATATGGTCTTCTCCCATTTATTTCTAAATGAAATATCTA
Source organism: Pinus albicaulis (assembly GCA_034641835.2). NCBI lineage: Eukaryota > Viridiplantae > Streptophyta > Pinopsida > Pinales > Pinaceae > Pinus > Pinus albicaulis. The sequence continues at coordinate 91,423 of JAXQQM020069330.1, read as the reverse complement.
GATTTTATTCCCAATGTGCCTTCTCAGACCTACTTTTAGATAAGATATGGTCTTCTCCAATTTATTTCTAAATAAAATATCTATATTCATATCTACTTTTGAATAATATGTGGTAAGAAAATCAAGGTTAATAAATTAAAAGGATGAGGGGGTAGTCATAGAATTAATGGTAAGTAGTTGAGGTGGATGAGAGAAAGAGACATAAAAGGGAAGGAGGATGAGAGGAGAGGGGAGATCCTTGGTCTTTTTTTTGGCATGGGGGCAGATCTTTGGTCTTTGTTTTAGGAATTGAAGGATTTTATTTTTAGGAAGGAATGTGGAGAAAAGATATAATGGAGAGAAGATTGAGATAACTCAAACTTGGATCCATTGGTGAGTGTTAGTTTTAATTTGGACACAATACAACTGGTTGGACTTGGGCTCGGAGGGCTAGGGAGCCTGTGGAGGTTCCCTGGGCTAGGAAATCATTCCTAGTTGGCTGGGAGATAAATCCAGTCGGGTAACGCAGCAGGAGCATCTCAATAAAAATACGGAGCATCTAAACCAAGTTACTAATACAGGTACTCTTAGATTGTTGAATACTTATGTAAATTTCCATATTGAACTTTCTTACTAGTTGTTGGAATGTGTAATTCCTACTTGTCTTCAGTTGTGACTTTCTATGTAGAGAGTCTGTTCCTATTCCATAGCTTAGCTAAAACCTAAGTTCCTAGTTTGGTGTGAGGTTGAGATATTCTCTCAACCAACTTATTATGCGTCCAAGATAGCTTCCCTATCTTGAGACTATATGTTGAAAATATTAAAGTCACCTGTGTACCCTATGTAGGTAGAAACAGAGTACAACAGGGGCAACAACAGAAGGCTGAGTGTACACTTCTGTGCATTTAACAGAGATGGAGAAAAATCGTAAGGGAGGAATTAAATGTTGATGGGCCGTAGCCACCATTGCAGAGATGAATTTATGTTTGTATGGGCGTAGCCGTATTTGCAGAGAAGGATTGAAGACTTTCGTGGTTCAAAACCACACAACAACAGAGTTTTATTAAAGACAGTCTTATCGGGCTTTTAAGCCCTCAACAACCAAATAGGAAGAGTTTTGTTTAAAAGCGCCAAGTTCTTTTTAAGTTTTGAATGGGCCACGTCATTTGTGGTCCCCACCAGACATTTCTATGTCGCAATCGCAAATCACAACAACAGAGTGTTTAAGTGTCTTGTTGATATGAAGAAGTTCCAATGCAATGCAATGTGGTCCCACCACAATCTCTCATCGCAATCGCATTCACCAGCCGCACTACCGCCATATGTTGTGTTCCATTGAAAGTTTGCGATGCGATTGTCGCAATCGCACATTGCAACATCACATACCTATTCCGCCCTCCGCTTATGTTTTCTACCGATGCCGATGGTGCGATACGATGTGGTCCCACCACAGTGGCACATTGCACATCGCTCATCACTTAATCGTAATCGCAAATCTCTAATCGCCATCCTCCCAGACCATAGGGTCATTGTAATTCTTGCGATGCGATGTGGTCCCACCACAATCGCAATTGCAACATCGTAAGTTTGTTATTCAACCATTCAACTGTTCCGCCGATCGCCGATCGCCGATTGTGATGTGGCCTCCACTCGTATATCGCGCAAATGAAATTTTAGGTTAAAGTTTTATGTTCCGGCAATGTTTTTATTATTGTAATTTGTTTTATGTTTTATATTACGTCGCGCCATATAAAAATAATGAAAACCCCGTAGGCTAGTAAGCATCAAATTATTGTTGTATTGTTGTGTAAGCCAGTAGGCAGAGAAAACACAGTGAATCATAACAGAGCACTGTTTTGTGCATTTTGAGAGACAGAGAGAGAAGTTGTGTAAGCACTACGTCTGTAGCAGTCAAGTTTTTTTTGTAATCCCACTTTAGTGGAAGAAAGTTGTAATAGATTTTTTTTGTTAATGAAATAGAAAAGTTTTATTCTGCAATCTCTGTCCAGTCATTCTCTGTGTTAGAAGGAGAGTATTATTCTCTTAGTTATTTGTTCTGGAATTATCAGAAATTCCAACAATATACCTCATATGTATATATGTAACTTTGTTTGATTAATGGAATATAGTGTGTATCTAAGATTTCATCTTGGTATCAGAGCCCATTTGGGCTTGACCTTGGCCCCTCTCGGGCCAAGGGAAATAAAAATTTTGATTAGTGTTTTGTGTGTTTTCCATCCTATGTTGTTGGTGCGTGACTGCACATCAAAGCGTGCCTGTTAGCTCACTGATCTATGTGGGAATTTGACCTAAGAACATTTATTTGTGGAGGATCGCACGATGTGTTGTTCATATGTTTTTTTCTTTCAAATTGTTCAAATTTGGACGTGAGAGGGTTTGAATTGGTTATTATAATCCTCAGACGTGAGCAGACGTGAATGCACGTATGAGCCTTCGAGATTCGAACTCCCAGTCAGAATATCTCGTTGTAAAATATTTTTAAGGCCTGCACGGGTAGGAACTAGGAAGGAGCGTTGGCATTAATAGGAAAAAATTGGAGGCCAACCAACAGTTTTTGAGAAGACTGAAATTGCCGGCCGTGGCATTCAGAGTTCTAGCAATGTAACTGAATCGAATAAGAGTCTGGTTTTGACAGCGTGATACTGCAAGCCTTCAATGAATACAAATGGTGTTCGTTGCCAGATTGGAGCGCTGGGAGCCGTGGTAGAGGGGCCGTAATAGCGGAATGTTCCTTCGTTGGCTTCGACGGCCATGCTAATTGTTTTTAGTGTTTTTTTGGTCTGTCCGTTAGTCGGATTGTTCATTCAAGAGGTCGTTTGCTTTCTTTGCTAATAGAGGAGTCAGCATGAGGAGGAGCCTTGTTGGCTACCTAAGCTGAACCAGCAACCTGAATGCAACTTGTATTTAATATCAAAAAAGCAACCTGAACGCTGCTGCTTCTGCTTCATGGGCACGAAGGCCGGTGAAGGAACGTTGCTGCTCCTTCCAACCAGCGCCAATGCTGCGAAGAGGAGAAACGCAGGAACGCTGCCAGCGTGAGAAGGAGAGCTGAGGTGTAGGAGGAGGAGCCTGCGAGGAGGAAGACTACTCATGAGGAAATGAACGCTGCCAAGATCCCCAGATCCAACGCTGCCAACGCTGCCGGAGAGCGCTACCTACTTGAATCTAAGGAACGATGCCGCAGTGCTGCTGCCTAAATGCTGGAGTGTTGCCATTCTTGCAACGCTGCCAGAGAAAATGAGCGCTGCCACTTGCTAGGCTGAGTCAGCGTGAAGCTGAACGTTTTCATCCTCTTCTGATGCATGGTGATCCATCCTGCCCATGGACTGAGCACAGTTGAAGCGTGAGGTGAGCATGCTAATAATGTTCTCCGTCTAAAATTTGCCACTGCTGTCTAAAAATGTGTGCTGGTCAAATGTGGAATTTTAAGGAGTGGTTGCTCCTACTTCTTATGGTTGTAGCTACTTCTTGAATCTACACAAAGCAACTGGTCATGCTGTTCTTGTATAAATCCCTTCGGGAAGACTAGCTAATGATATAGAAAATATGTCCGATGAAGCAGCTTCTAGCTTTGCAGTTTTGTAGCTAAAGACAATTCTGACTCATGCATCTGAACCAATCAAATGTCTTGTGTCACGGTGGGGAATGGACTCTCTTTCTCTTGTTTGTTACTCCTACGATATTGTTGGTAAGCCTCACGATCTGTATGAGCGGCTACAGATTAGTGTTAACAATCTCTGTTTTACAGGGGAGGCTACAAGTACACTTTATCCAGGTACAGTGCATGGGGCTTTCACTACGAGAAGAGAGGCTGCAGAGGAGTGCAGGAGACATTTTCTGGAGAAATATAGTGATTTGGAGTTATTTGAGCCTATCATGGTAGAGGGGCTCACAAATGTGTCAATGCTCCTACAAATATCAAGATTGTAGTCAGAAATTCAGAGTCCCAATATTTAGATTCACCGTTAAGTAATAGATTTGTCTGCAATGAAAGGGGGATGCATAGAGATTTTATAATAGTGAACTTCAAAAAGAATAGAATTTTGTTACGGCCTGCAGGTATTTGCAATGGCTATGCCCTCAGCATGTGCCCCAATGTAAGCTGGTGCATATAGACTTGTATGATGTGGAACTAAAAATTATTTTTGATATATGGTTCAATTGTGAAATTTATCAATCTGAATTCCATAGAAGATATAGATCCTGCACCAGCAAGCGGAACCCTTCAGGGTGGCCTATTGGTGTTTAATTGATTTGTGAGCTAGAGACTGTCTCCCTACTACGGTTGTTCGAGCTGTTGGAGACTGCCAGTGTGTTTTGGAAATGATGTTGTTTTATTCGGTATCACATCATTAATATTTTTGAGTGCTCGGTTGTTCTTTGGTGAAAGGGTGTACGAGGCCACTGAGAAGGGCCAAGTCCTCAAATGTTGGTTTCAATATGTTGTCAACATAGGTGTTAGAGTGCTGGATTCACAAATATTTCCAGGAAAGGAGTCAATGGTGCTCGAACCTGGTGGTGAATTTGATGGCAATGTTGCCATGTCGGAGAAAGGAGATTTTGACCTTGTTTGAATGATTGTGTAGTTAAGATATTGCAGCCGTGGTTGGTGCTCTTGCCTTAATGCAAAAAAATCACAGTAATATTTAGATTTTGGAATGTGCTTTTATTGTTATTGTTTTGAAGGGAATATGTCTTGAAAGTTTGTATACATATTGAGATTTGCGACCTCAATATAAATTCATTTTGTTAGAATTCGCAACTCTAACTAACGACAGGTAAAGGATGGAGATTCAAGGCCAGTATATCCAAAACTCAAAAGTACAAAATCTATGACAGAAATATTCAAGCAAGAAAGCACTGGTGTATTCTAGCATGTGAATGGTATGGTGAACTGTAAAGGATGATAGACAATCAAGTTTGTGAAAGTTTGTTTTGTGTGAGTTTCTTGGAATAAACTAAATAGCATGTTGTATTATGAGTCATAGATTCTAATTGTAAGCAAGTCTAGGATGTTTTTTGTAGTGGTCATTGTATGTACCTAGTAACTCCAAGAGTTGGAATTGTGTTGTAAGCCTTGTAAGGCATGAGCATCCACGTAAAGTTCGTGGTAATCTCAAAACCACTTTGTAATTACAGGTTCGTGCTCAGCCATAAACCATTTTACAGTGTCGATTTGTGGTCAGCCAGAAACCACGTGTAACAATGAAGTGGACTGGAAACAGGTCTGTGCAAGTGTTCGCCCACTGATGAAGAGATCCGATGCAAGGTCATCGATGAAGAAATCTAGTGAAAGTTCGTCGATGAAGGGATCCGGTAAAAGTTTGCCGAAGAGATCTAAGACAAATCTACTACCAGTGAGAGTTCATCGATGAAGGAAGAGTGTTCTGCAGAATCTAGACTCTCTTGGTTCAGACTCTCTTTCATAGAGCTGACCAGTGGGACTTATATTAATCCATTCAAACATCTTTTTTAACATGGTTACGATTCATCCGATAAAATGGTAAAGTATGAGTTACATATTGTAATTGGAGCAAATATACATGTCATTTATAGTTTATACGTGTTGTAAGACCTGGAGAGACATGCATACCCCTTTGTTATATGTTCCCTTTATCAGAGAGTTTTAACACCCTGGAAGAGTGTGTCATGCGGGATGGATACACTTGGGTGGGCCGTATTGGTTTTAGACTCCATGAGGTGAAATTTTATATCTAGGGGGAGTTCATCTAGAGGTTGGATGAACCATGTATGTGAAGGACTTCCTAGTAGACTGGCGGTTGCAGCGGTTGGGAACCCATGCATTTCGATAGATGGTTGTTCCTTTATATGGACATCGACAATAGCATGAACAAGATACAAAGTGTAATTACCAAACAGAACCATTGTAATTACCAAACAGGACTAGATGTAGATTTTGCAGATGGATATTGAGACAAGTAGTCATTAAGGGGGTGTGTTGGAATGTGTAATTCCTACTTGTCTTCAGTTGTGACTTTCTATGTATAGAGTCTGTTCCTATTCCATAGGTTAGCTAAAACCTAAGTTCCTAGTTTGGTGTGAGCTTGAGATATTCTCTCAACCAACTTATTGTGTGTCCAAGATAGCTTCCCTATCTTGAGACTATACCTCATGTATATATGTAACTTTATTTGATTAATGGAATATAGTGTGTATCTAAGATTTCATCTCTAGTTTAATATGTTGCATATAAATTTTACTTGTATATTATCATCAATTAAATGTTGAGCTATAAATAGACTGTTTTCCTTCTTATTGAGTTTAAATTAGAAGATAATTCTAGGTTTAGTTAAAAGATATAGGCTAGGTCCTCATATATGGTATCAGAGCTAGATTCAAAACCTAAGGTCTAATGCCCACTAACCCATTGCGAAATTGTGTTTTTCTTTTCTTTTCTTTTTTTAAATAAAAATTAAATTTTTTTGTGTATGCAAATAGCCAAATATATATATATATATATATATATATATATATATATATATATATAATTTTACCATTACACCCACCAAATTTTTCTCATGTACTACTTCTGTAAAAATAAAAAATAAATAAATAATTCAACCATATATATATATAAATAAATATATAAATTATTTTACCATTACAACCATACTTTTGGTCCTAATAGATTTCAATCATAAACAATAACTCATCAATATTCTATATTGTACATGTCCAGCTTAATTACAACCTCTATAAATATCGCGTCCATGATGGAACATCCTCGTTTCTTCAACTTTTAACAAAAGATCATACTTGGGTCTTCACCTTTGCATCTTTCACTTCTAGTATTTTTCATAAAATTCTTACAAAATAAAAGAGCTCAACTCAAAATGAAAGTTATATACTTACATTAGAGTATTAGAAACCACACTGCATAAAATTTTAAGAGAAGGCAACACCTAAAGAAAAGCATGGCTCTATTACATAGATGACAAGACACAGTATATAATGCTATACGAGAAGTAGTGAAAAGAAACAACCAACTAATGGCGAGGGAAAATGTCAATTACAATGTCAATCATAGAATTCTGATATGCTTTTTGATTGGGTACTGAAAACTTCATTTTTTTATTCTCCCTTCTCCTTCATGCAATTATTTCTGTGTTCCTATGAGATCTGGAGATTGACCAATCTTAAATGCAAAACTGTCATGTTTATCAACAATAGGCTTGCATTTATTTTCGTGACATGATTAAGGTAAAGAAATTCTCCATTTATTCATGAGTAGATAGATATACATGTATAGATTTTATCAGGAATTGTTGCCTTCAGCCTGTGAAGAGAAATTAACAAATTGAAGGACCCTAGATCTTCCTGATTTACAAGCATAAATGACTCTTCTATCCAGCGTATTTCTATGTTTGTCGATCAATCGAATCAATCATGCCCTACAATTAAATCAGACAATCTTGTTTTTTGCATGTCACTACGCCTCAGCAAATTATCAAAGAGAAGATATTCCAGACCTGTTTTAGGTGCCCATAAGAAAACTATTGTAGAACTATAAATACATTTATTTCAGCCCTGTCCTAACACTTGAAACAACCAGCGGTCAAAACGAGTCCCAAAATCGTACTAGCTTTAATGACCTTGAATGTCATTGGATTCCTGAAATTAACGTGTAATGAAAAGTTTTCATACTAATAATGCATTATTACATTATTTTAATAAATATATGTTATTAAAGAAATACAATAGTAATTTAAATAATATTAAGACGTGTTTGATATCCCTGGTGGCTAATATCAAATGAATTTTTGGGTCAAATTAGAAAATCGAAAATATTATAACATCAAATGATAATAATAACAAAATTCATCATTAGATCTCAATTGTTCGAGGTTTAAAATATAGTTGTGATAAGTTGACCATTTTCTGTTAATGTAAAAGGGTGAGATCTGGAACCCATGAAACACTCTTCTGTTCGTGCTCATTGACAATATTGCAATCATTCATTTATGTTAATATTGCAGCTATTTATTATTTTGGGTGGTGGTTTTTGATGTATTTCTACTTTTCATCATCGTAGAATTTTCAATAGCCTTTTTTTTTAAATGATAAAGTGAAATAATATTTGCTATTAGGCAACACGTAAAGTTAGGAATGGGTATGGAGTTAGACATCTACTATCAATTTTTTTTAAACCAACTTAGGGAGGTGAGCGAATTTTGTGAGGATGAGAAAGATGGATTTAAGGAGGTGAGCGAATTTTGTTTTCTCAGCTAAAGTATTGTAGCGACATTTTTTTATTATTATATTAAAAGGGTTTTTTGGGCTTTTATTTTTATTTTTCAGGTTTCGTTTATTGTTACATATATAGTAAGTATTATTGGAATGTAGGGATAGATATTAATTTTACCAAAATCATTTAACATAAAAAAGGGGTTTGCAAAACTCATTGATAGTCCATGGTATTGGCTTTGATATTGTAACAAAGCCTATTTACAAGTTAATAATTTCCATGGTAAAATATTGGTGAATATCCATGGTTCACCATCTTGGTATATTGTATTTTTATTGTAAGTATTAAATTTGAAAAATGTTATAAAATTAAATTAAATGAAAATATACATTATTTTTTATTTTATTTTATTTTATTTTGATTTGAGTTATGGTTTTGGTTATGTGGTATTGATAAGCCATGATATTGGCCCATGGTATTGTAAAGAAGCTTATCTAGAAGTTATTAATATCCATGGTAAAATGCGGGTAAATATTCATGTTAATTTTTTCTGTTCTTATTAATTAAATTTCAATATGGTTAGGGAATGTTATTTTTATTTATATAGTAAAATGGATATTAATTTATAACTACTATTTATATCTTATATATTTTAATGTGATATGTATATTATGTTTTTCTTTCGTCGAGAAATAAAGTTGTTCTAAAAATTATATATTTCTCCACCCAATAAATACACAACCTACAAAAGAAAAACATGTCACTAGAGACAATACTTAATGCATAGAAAAACATGTCACTAGAGACAATACTTAATGCATAGAAGTAACAAATAACTTCTATATATTACATACCAAAACACATTTGTGAATGTGAATAGAAAATCTTGTGTTCTAAACCTTTAATATCCAAGCTCCATTACATTGCACAAAACATATTTTTCTTTTTCTTTTACTAGATTTTACTTTTCTTAAACTGCATGTGTTTATAAAAGAGAAATCAAACATGTTAATACATTAAGGTTGTCAAAGGTGAACAACAATTGATTGGTATGTTAGAACCACTTTTAAGACAATCTACAATATTTTTATCTTCAAAAATGTAGCACTAGCCATTCTATATACCTCAATTGGATAGAAATATCTAACAATAATGACATTATTGAGTTAATTGAGACTGTTAGGCACCTACTTTGAATACACAAGGACACTTAAAAGCACTATCTAGCATTGTTGATGGGATTTCAAGAGCACGCCTAGTTCTAATAATGTGATTAAAAAAGGTAATTTAGTGTTTATGTGAATGCTCAAAATATATAATGTGGATTTAGGATGATTTTTTATGCATATCTAAAGATATTTGAGAATGACTAGTAGTACATCACAACACTTGCTTAGATAGTGATGAGAGAGGATTTAGTAGATCCATGAGCATCTTCTCAATATTAGTAAAACTCGTTTCCAATCATATAAAAAGGAAAAATTACACTTATCATTTCGCAAAACATGCATGAGCTAAGAAATAATTTGACAATGTCCTAAATTACGCTAATAAATCTTGTGTGTCGGACGAATATTTGGAAAATTCAAAATGGTGAGGACGTGAGGAAATAGAACTCAAGGAGGATCATAAAAAGGACCTCCTACAAGTAACCCATTTTCATCGCCACAGTTCGCTCTTATCTTATGCTCCCTGGAATCAATTAATGAGAATTTAACAGGGCGCCAAACAACTTAGGTCGAAGTGGAGCACCCTTCATCGGGATTGGGAAATATTGAGGGGTTAAGAGACTCTGATAGAGGACCTCTGTTGACACCTAATCCTATGGGATGGGTGTGGATATTTGATTTTGTATAATAAATAATATTGGGAAATAAGGAAGGCCAAGAGTCATTGGGAGATGAATCCCAATAGCCTCACCTCCATGTATAAATGCATGTTCATTCTTCATTCAATAACACATTCTGATTTGAGGAGTTACCTCCTGGTTTGACATGGTATCAGAGCCAGTCCCACTATTGGCATTTCTGCATGTGGTGTAACTCCCTCTCCTTTGCCCAGTCAGTTTTTTATTAATAGTTTTTGCTGCTCCTACTTATTGCTAGACTGTTATTCTGCATTTTTTTTCTCTGCATAGCTCTGACATTTGCAGCTCCTACAGCTCCTGAAGATTCTGCAATCCTGCAGTTCCTGGAACACTGCAAATTGCAGCCTCCCTCTGCAGTCCTACAAAGATCCTATTCCAGAATTTGTGTAACGGCCTCTCGGCCTCCCTCACTCCAACGTTCTCTTCCCATTACCTACTCTCCCTAAACTCCATCTCCCCTCTTCCCCATCGCCTTCCCTTCCCCAAAGCCTTCTCCCTCTACACTACGCACCCCTCTGCTCTCACCCTCTTCCCCAACACCTTCCCCTTCGATCAGCTCCCCTCCCTACCTGCGCTGGCTCGACCACCATTTACATATCACTACATAATACTCCCTGCTTCGGCATCGACACCACCCTTCATATTTCACAGCGCTCTGTCCCTGCATACACAGTGTCATACACGTGGCCTTTTGGCCCTTCACAATGCCGCTTCATCCCTCTCCACGTCTCTACCCATGCCTCCCACCCTCTACGCGTCCTTCTCTTCTGTCGATATATATAAAACGAAGTTATACAGCGCTAGTCGACACCACCCACGGCTCAACAGTTAAAATACGCTGCTTCATATACTCTGTCATATATTACGCTATTTCATATACTCTGTCATATATTACAACACAACATATGTAATACCATTCCGCGCAGTCAACCTTTAATATCGCCTTCTCTTCATACATTATATACCGCCTTTGTAATACCAACTCCACGCGTTTCTAACACTACAATACCGCATTAACGCCCTTATACGATGTTATATATATGTTGACTGTCGATACAGCATATCAGTCCCAACCATATATTACCGCCCCTACTTGTATAACACCAGTCCCGTCATAAAATACCGCCCTCCACGCTGCTATCTGCGTTACAAAATACCACCCATATACAATACAACGCTCACTTATATATATATTTAATACGCTGTCACCTTATCACTGGTAATACCGCTCCCCTTCACGCTGATATTAAACATTTACGCTGTCATGGTATCAACGCTGCATATGGTAATACCGCTCCCAATCTTTTAATACCACGCCCCACCATAATACCGCCCCTCCATTCACTATTCAATACCGCCCTTCATAATTCCTCCCCCTCCCATTCATAATTCCACCTTTCCGCCCTTCTTAATAATACCATCCCGCCTTTTAAATACCATTCCGCCCATTTTTTTAATACCACCCCTTCCACCTTTTTTTCATATACATTTTTTTCCCAAACAAAAAATATATATATATATATATATATTTTTTGTGCATAATTCAGTATTTGCAGCAAAGAGCTTGTGTCTTTTTAAATTCAGTCTTCGTATTTTTAGCAATATTTCTGTCCTTTTAAACTGAGTATATTTTCCAGCAAAGAGTGTTTTTGTTTTCTCTCCTTCAAAAGAGATTCTCCTGCAAAGTTTTTTTTTTTCTCTCCTCCTTCAAAAGAAGATGACAGTCCCTTCGTCTTCTAAAGAGGCTGCATACTTGGCACGGAGAGAAAAGAGACATGCTTCAGGTTCATCCAGAAGAAGAGATGGCAAAAGACAAAGAATAAACTTCAAAGAAAAGGGGGGCAGACAATCTAAAGCTCAGCAACAAAGAAATCAAGACAAAGGTAAAACTAATGACAAAGACAAAGGTAAAGCACCCGAATCAACTCATTCTGTTCTAGCACATTGTAACAATGGAGTAAATGAAAACCTATTTGATGTTTCATTTACTTCATGGAGAGATGATTGGTTGCTAGATTCAGGAGCAACATGTCACATGACATTTAGAAAATATTTTTTTGAAGAATTCACTGACAAAGTTGATGGAGCAGTATATTTCGCAGATAAATCCAAACTCAAGCCATCGGGGCTTGGCACAGTCAGGCTTAAACTGCCTGGTCTTCCTGATCATATCCTACATGAGGTTCTATACCTCCCTGAGTTGAAGAGAAACTTGTTGTCCCTGGTCGAAATCCGGCAGCAAGGACACTCAATTCACTTGTTTGATGGCAAGGCAGAGGTCAGAAAAGCATCAGATCACTCACTTCTCATGGAGGGAATAGAAGAAGGGAGACTCTTGAAGCTGAAAGGTTCATCTGCTCATGCTCAAAACTTTGCATTCAGTTCACATCATGATGAAGGTACATTCCCATCAAGTCTTTTATGGCATGCTAGATTTGGACACTTAAACTATGATAGCCTTCGTTTGTTGAAGAAAAATGGTGTTAATGGAATGCCTACAATTCCTAGAAAACCTAAGGAATGTGATGCTTGTATTCTAGGAAAGCATAGCAAACAGCCATTTCATGATTCACACTCCAGAGCACATAGAAAACTTGAACTTGTTCATTCAGATTTATGTGGCCCTATGCCTATTTCTTCTGCAAATGGAAACAAATACATGATGACATTTATTGATGACTACACTAGAATGTGTTGGATTTACTTACTGAAGAATAAGTCTGATGCTTTTCAAACTTTCAAGAATTTTCATGCATGGATTGAAAATGATGCACAAACACATATTGGCTCTCTACGTACTGATAATGGAAAAGAATACACTTCAAACGAATTCGGAAATTATCTTTGTCAACATGGAATCAAACATCAAACAAATGTGCCATATAATCCACAACAGAATGGTGTATCTGAAAGAATGAACAAAACTATTTTAAATATGGCCCGCTCCATGTTATTTTTCAAGAATGTGAAATTGATGTTTTGGGCTGATGCAGTTCTATGTGTTGTTTACATAAAGAATAGGTGTCCTTCAAGTTCAATTAGAAACAAAACTCCTTTTGAAATGTGGCATGGCCACATTCCTTCGGTAAAGCATTTCAGGGTCTTTGGGTCCCCCTGTTATGCCTTGATACCCAAGGGTCAAAGGAACAAACTTGGTGCTAGAAGCAGAAAATGTATCTTCTTGGGGTACTCCAATACCTCCAAAGGATATCGTCTCTATGATGAAGCAAATAAGAAGTTTGTGATAGCAAGAGATGTCATATTCCTTGAATCTTCCAAGAGTGACAAGGTTGTTGAGTGGCAACTTGATCGCTTGGATAGATTCACACATGCAAAGTCCTTCCAAGAATTTGATAATATGATTCCACATCTTGAAGGGGGGATTCCGATATTGAATCAAACTATGGAATCATGTCCTGAAGCACTCTCTCCCCCACATGAAGAAACAACCACGGATGACACATTGGATGATGTGATTGACAGAATTGGGAGATTGAATCTTGAATCAATCCCAACTTAGTCAAATGACCAGCCTGGGCCATCTCAGAAAGGTCCTCCCAAATGGCTGACAAAGACACTGGAGAATGTTCATCCTGATGAGGTTGGAAAAACGGGAACAAGAAGTTCCACTCAACAAATCGAAGGTGATGTAGATAATTCTGATTCTCCTGTTGATATGGATATTGCTTATAACTGTGAATTTAGTTTGTCTACAGATCATGAACCAACTTCCTTCAAAGAAGCCACTTCTCATGATGAATGGAAAGAAGCGATGCAGAAGGAGTATGATGCCTTGATAAAGAATGGCACTTGGAAGCTGGTTGATCCGCCTTTGGGAACAAAACCAATTGGCTGTAAGTGGGTCTACAAGAACAAGTACAAAGCAGACGACTCACTTGACAAGCACAAGGCCAGGCTTGTGGAAAAAGGATTCGCACAAAAAGAAGGAGTCGATTATGAAGAAACTTTTGCTCCCACAACAAAATGGACCACCATCCGGACTCTCTTTGCCTTAGCAGCTCAGAATGGATGGAAAGTCCATCAGATGGATGTAAAAACAGGCTTCTTGAATGGAGATCTAAAGGAGAAAGTTTGTATGTCCCAGCCAGAAGGATTTGTTGTAAAGGGTCAAGAACACAAAGTTTGCAAGCTTATAAAATCCTTGTATGGCCTCAAGCAAGCACCAAGAGCCTGGTATGAGAAATTGACCGAGCATCTTCTGAAACTTGACTTCAAACATTTTGATCTTGATGATGCAACTTGTTTGTTAAGAAAGTTGAAAAAACAGTTGTATATCTTGTGGTATATGTAGATGATGTTTTGATAACAGGAAACAATGAGAGCTATATTGCATCCATGAAGAAAGAGTTGAAGAAAGGTTTTGAAATGACTGATTTGGGTCATGTTCATTACTATTTGGTATTGAAGTAATTCAACATCCTAAATTCATATTTATTTCTCAAAAGAAGTACATTGGAGATCTCTTGAACAAATTTGGCATGGATGACTGTAATCCCTTAACCACTCCAATGGAACAAAACTTGAAGCTCACATCTATTGAAGGGAAGGAATTTGAGGATGCAACTAAGTATAGACATCTTGTAGGAAGTCTTATCTACCTGACCACCACCAGACCTGACATTTCATTTGCTGTTGGAATCCTCTCAAGGTTCATGCAAAAACCTTGTGAAGGACATTGATCTGCTGCAAAAAGAGTGTTAAGGTACTTGAAGGGGACTCAAGACTTTGGACTCAAATATACACAGGTAGGCGACTTCAGCTTGATCGGATACTCTGATTCAGACTTTGATAGAGACAAAGAAACAAGGGTGTCTACTATAGGTTACACCATGAGTCTTGGATCGGGAGCTGTCTCATGGAATCAACGCAAACGATCGATTCCCGTGATTCCACAGCCAGAAGCGAGAATATGTGGCGACGGCTGAAGCGGCAAAGGAAATTGTGTGGCTCAGGAAAATCTGGAAGATTTGCCGGTTGAAACAAATGTATACTCCAACACACTCATGATCGACAACACTTCTGTAATAAAGTTGGCCAAGAACCCAAAGTTCCATGATCGAACAAAGCACATCAATACAAAGTACCATCTAATTCGACATCATGTTCAGGCCAAAACCATCCATCTACATCATTGTTCCACAAATGAGAAAACTGGTGATATCTTCACCAAAGCACTTGGAAGAGAAAAGTTTGAAAAGTTCAGATCGATGCTTGGGCTCACCAACATCCCTTCGGATTAAAGGGGGGAATGTTGACACCTAATCCTATGGGATGGGTGTGGATATTTGATTTTGTATAATAAATAATATTGGGAAATAAGGAAGGCCAAGAGTCATTGGGAGATGAATCCCAATAGCCTCACCTCCATGTATAAATGCATGTTCATTCTTCATTCAATAACACATTCTGATTTGAGGAGTTACCTCCTGGTTTGACAACCTCAAATCGAGGACATTACGAGGGAGCTCCAAAATATTAAGCTCCCATAGTTTGTTGGAGGTCGTGCTAGCGAACGAGAAAAATCCTAGTTAGAGGGAATGAGAAGGTGTACTTCTGATTCAAAAGCTAAAATAGCGATATTCCAGCTCGGAGATAGTGCCCTGAACTGGTGGGGTAACTTAGAGCGTCAACTACACCTCACTCCTGACACAGTTACCTGTGATTTATTTGAGGGGAGATTCAGGAAAAAGTACCTACCAGCATATTATGAAGAACAGCATGTAGGACCCTTCCATGCTTTGGTACATGGAAATCGCACAATAGAGAAATATGAGTTTAGATTCATGGAATTGGTAAGTATGTCTCCTACATGGACACTGATCAATGCCAAGAAGATTATTTAATTTATGGATTGAACCCTAAGATTAGGGCAATGGTACGGATGTGGAACCATCCTTAGTTGCAAAAGTTGTTGAACATTCTCGTTATGTTAAAGAGAGCTTAGACTTAAAAAGTGGAAACAAAACCATTTTTCCACAACAACCAAGGTTTATGGGGAAGGCCCCTCGTTCCTTCTCTAGGGGAGAAATTTTGAGGCCACCACCATATGGAAACAGGGTTGTGCCAAGAATGCCAATAGTAAGGATTTCAATGGTTTCCAGTGTAGCTTCACCAACAGCTTCAAGGGCTCATGCAAATCACAGTCAAACACGAGGAGCCACAAGCAGGGGTAGGGGTCTCAAGGGAAAGAGCTCTTTTCAAATAACTCCAAAACATTTTGTTCGGAGTCTACCTCACATCACTTATTGGGGATGTGGGGGACCTCATTACCAGCATGATTGTCCTGAGTTACAAATAGGTAAAAACTGTAGAGAAGGAAAAACACCAATGGGGGAAGCAATAAGCCACCATCCAATCTATGTAGCAGTTGATAACCAACAAGTTGAACACCAGTCTATCATGGTAGAAACCTTGTGTATGATAAAAAATGTAAAAATTAAAATTGTGTTTGATTATGGTGATATAGATAGTTTTCATTTCACCAGTTGCATTAGAAAAATGTGGGTTGGAAGCCTATGAGCAGGATGACTTTAAACAATTTGAAATGGATTTTGGGATACAATAAGAAGTAGGACCTAGTGTTGACCAATTTCAAGTGAATCTCAGGGTGTGTATAACTAAGTTGAAGGAATATTTCACAACATTGGGGACATACGATGTAATCATCGGAATGGACTGGCTAGAAGATCATCGAGCTTTAGTAGATTGTTTAAAAATTAAAGAAGGTGATTTTTTTAGAGGATGAAGGTAGATCAATTGAGATTTGTGGTATCAAGAGAAGAGTGTCCCTATGATTCATCTACACGACGAAGTTAAAATGTTGTCTCCAGCAAGGTTGTAAACTATATGTGGTTGAGGCTATGAGTGACCAAAAAGGACCCTCCCTAGATCAGTACCCGGTTTTGTCATAATTTGAGGATGTTTTCCCTAAGGAATTTACTATATTACCACCTGTGAGGGAGATATATTTCACAATCGACCTAAAACCGCATGCAGAACGAATCTCCAATACACCCTATAGGATGACAGCCCCAGAACTTTGTGAGTTTCAGATGCAGTTAAAAGAGCTTTTAGACTTGGCATTTATTAGACCTAGTATTTCACCTTGGGTTCACCAGTGATTTTCGTCAAGAATAAGGATGGTTCCTTAAGGCTATGCATAGGTTATATCAACTTAAATTGAGCCACAATAAAGAATAGGTACCTGAGACCTAGAATAGATGACCTATTTGACCAAATGAAGGGAGCAATTTTTTTCTCAAAGATCAATCTGCGATCTGGATACCACCAATTGAGGATTAAGGAAGGTGACATCCCAAAGATTGCATTTAGAACTCGGTTTGGGAACTACAAGTTCGTAGTTGTACCATTTGGTTTGACCAATGCACCAACAATATTCATGAGTCTCATGAGTGGTGTGTTCAGGAAATATTTGGACCAATTTGTGCAAGTATTTATGGATGATATTTTGGTGTATTCCAAGAATGAAAAGGAGCATGAAGAGCACCTAAGGGTTGTGCTAATCTGCCTAAGGGAAAATCACTTGTATGGAAAATTTTCAAAATTTTCCTTCTTTCAAAAGAAAATTCATTATCTTGGGCACATCATTTCAGGAGAAGAGATTTCAGTTGACCCAGAAAAGGTAAAGGCCATAATGGATTGGTAAATGCCAAAAAATGCTCATGAGGTGCATAGCTTTATGGGCCTAGCAAATTATTATCGCAGATTTGGGGAAGGGTTTTCAAAGATTGCAAAAACCATCACCACATTACAGCAAAAAGGGGTTAGGTATGAATGTACATACGAATGTGGCCTGGCATTCACTGAACTAAATAGGTTACTAACTACTGCACCGATCCTTCGAGTGACTGACATGGAAAAGGACTTCATTGTCTGCACAGATGCTTCAAAGCAAGGATTGCAAGCAATTTTGATATAAGAAGGCATAGTAATAGCTTATGCATCTAGAAAATTGAATAAACATGAAGAATTGTATACTACCCACGACTTAGAATTAGCGACAATGATGTTAGCTTTAAAACTATAGAGACACTACCTCGTTGGGAGAAGATTTGAGCTAATAACTGATCATCAGACTTGGAGTACCTCTTCACTTAGAGAGATTTGAATGCTAGGTGGAGGCGATGGAGTGAATTCATGAGTGAGTATGATTTTGGGATATCATACATTAAGGGAAAGGAGAATGTGGTGATTGATGCACTAAGCAGGAGGCCACGAACTTTCCCCTTAGTACCCTTGAGGGTTAATTTCAGGGAACGTGTGTTAGAAAAACTCTTTAAAGATAGTTGGTATCTGAAGGTTATATAAACACTCCAGAGTGGAAAGCCTATAGAACCAAAGTTTGAGGGTTATGTCCTTGAACCAGATGGACTATTGAGATTTCAAGGAATAATATAAATCCCTAAGGAAGGGATTATAAGAAGAACCATACTTGAAGAGTCATATAGAGCACTCTATTGTGCACATCCTAGAATGAAGAAGATGTATGTTGACATGAATAAAATATTCTTTTGGGTAGGCATGAAGCACGACATAGTCCAGGTCGTCAAATATCTTGAATGTCAATAAGTGAAGGTTGATCATCGCCATCCAGCAGAACTCCTACAACCTCATGACATCCCTATATCTAAATGGGAGGTCATTTCTATGGATTTTTTTGTGGGTTTTACACTCACTTAACATAGGCACAATTATATATTGGTTGTAGTTGATAAATTAACCAAATGTGCCCATTTCATCCCAGTGAGAGATACTTACGATGTTACTAATGTGGCACGATTTTTTGTAAGTGAAGTTATTCAACTACATGGGTTACCCACAAAGATCATTTCTGATAGAGACTCTCATTTTACACCTAGGTTTTGGACAATTTTGCAGTCACCATTGGCTACTCAGTTGAACCTGAGCACTGAATATCATCCAGAAATAGACAGACTGACTGAAAGAGTAAATAAGGTTACGAAATACATGCTCAGAATGTACGTCATGGATAATTGCACTCAGTGGGAAAGGTACTTACCATTGGTATATTTTTCCTATAATAATAGTTACCACAGTTCCATTGGGATGCCTCCTTATCAAGCTCTATATCGGAGGCCATGTAGGACGCCATTTAGTTAGGAAAAGTTTGAGGATTGAGTAATAGTTGGGCTGAAGTTGGTACAAGAAATGGAGGGACAAGTAAGGCAGATTCAGAAAAGGTAAAGGAAGCACAAGATAGACAAAAGAGTTATGCCAATTCACATAGGAATGACCGTATTTATAACTTATGAAGTAGGAGACCAAATTTTTATTCGTATTCGACCCAAAAAAATCACCATATGGTTTAGACAAGGGAAAAATTTATCACCTTGGTTTATAGGACCTTTTAGAATCAAGGAGAAGATTGGACCAGTTGCCTATCCTCTTGTACTGCCACCCCATTTTTGTAAAACTCATGATTTTTTTCATGTATCTATTCTATGGCATTATGTTTCTAATGAATCTCACAAACTGGATTGGAGGGAATTGTAGGTCTCGGACGTGGGAACCATAATGGTCGAACCATTACACATATTGGACCGTAGGGTTTGAAATCTCAGACATCGCATGGTGGACTAGGTTAAGGTTCAGTGGGACAAGTATAGCCCATGATATGCTACCTGGGAGGATGCAGAGACTATACGTCGTGACTACCCCTCAATTTTCGAGCATCTATGATTCCCACTTTTACTTAGATAGCTACCTATGATAAGACCATATTTGTAGTTCCATGTTATTTTATTTATGAACGCTATGTAATATTGATGCATTTTAGTTGGAAATATGAAACTACTTAAATAAATCATTAGATATATTAGGTATTGTTGATTAAAATATTTGATGTATGACTTATTTAATGTACGATTTACCTGATGTACGACTTACTTGGTTATGATTGATATAGTGTATGACTTATCAGATTTATTTTTGTTGGATGTATGGCTTAAGGGGATATGATTTATCTAATTAATGACTTATCAAAATTATGATTTATCTAATTAATGAATTATCAAAATTTTGATTTATCTAATGTAATATTTATTTCCAGTATGTTTTTATGAAGTGAAAAATTGAGATGTGGATACTAGACTTAATAACATGATGATTAGGATCACTTATCTATATATGTTTTGGTTGTTATGTACATACATGAATGATAACTAACCTGCATATTGGAAAGAAATATATGATAATAGAAATCTACTCTTCCGATGGTGAAATGTTGACATATCCAATGAGGAATGGTATGATGGACATTGTTATATTAAATTTTGTATCTACTTAATATGCACTATTATGACATGGGTAAAGTGTAATGACAGGTAACAAGTCTACCTGACTGGATTATTTGATGACAAGTATCCAACCAGCATTGTAGTGTGGTCCATATTAGGGTGTTGACCCTATTTTTGAGGAGGGGTGAAGGAATTTCCCACCGTGTAACCTCCAAGCCTGGAATTGTGGGAGGGTGGTGATGGACACACTCCCCTAGACATGTGATGACGTTTCTAGTTGCCTGCTAGGGAAGTTAGGTCGATATAGTTGATGCTTCCGCCATATTGGTTTTATCAGTGGTTAGATTGGTATAGCCGATGCCAGAGTATATTGCAGCAGAGGACGGATAAGATGGAAGTGGAAGTAGGTTAGGAAGGATATGAGGTTATAAGTTAGTTGGAGATTATTGATGGGAGGTGGTATCATTCCTTGACTTAATTTGACTACTATATCTCTCTCTATTTCGTTATGCCTATTGTCAAACTTATCTTAAACTCATTCTATAATTTTCACTCTAACTTCGAAATGAAATTTTCTAAAGGAGGGGTGTATGTAATGCCCCACTTGATCCTATCAAGAAATTTTTTTATTAGTGTTTAATTAATCTACAAATATTGACTTATAATTTTTGAGTAATATCTACATTTGTGAATTTGTATTTTTATTTATTTTTACTGATATGACTTTTATTATTTTTTATTATTTAATTTCTAATGTGTCTTCTCAATTCTAATTTTAGATAAGGTATGGTCTTCTCACATTTATTTCTAAATCAAATATCTAGTTTTGTATTCCCAATGTGTCTTCTCAAATCTACTTTTTGGTCTTCTCCAATTTATTTCTGAATAAAATATCTATATTCATATCTACTTTTGGATAAGATATAGTAAGAAAGTCAAGGTTAATGAATTAAAAGGATGAGGGGGTAGTCATGGAATTAATGGTAAGTAGTTGAGGTGGATGAGACGAAGAGACATAAAAGGGAAGGAGGATGAGAGGAGAGGGGGAGATCCTTGGTATTTGTTTTGGCAATGGATGAATTTATTTTGGAGGAGAAATGTGGAGAAAGAGAAGGGAGGGAATGGAGGGAAAATGAGAGGAATCAAACTTAGATCTATTGGAGGGTGTCGATTCTAACTTGGACACACTACAACTAGTTAGACTTGGGATCAGAGGGCTAGGGAGCCTGTGGAGGTTCCCTGGGCTAAGAAATCATTCCTAGTTGGCTAAGAGGTAAATCCAATCAGGTAGCCCAACAAGAGTGTCTCAACAGAATCAGGAGAATCTTACCCAAGCTATTGATACAGGTATTCTTCAATTGTTGATTACTTATGTAAATTTCCACAATGAAATTTCTTACTTGTTTAATATGTTGCAAATGAATTTTACTTGTATGTTATCATCAAATAAATGTTGACCTATAAATATGCTATTTTCCTTCATATTGTGTTTAATTTAAATGATAACTCCAGGTTCATTTAAAATATCTAGGTTAGGTCTTCACACCATGGCCCAAGAAAATGCTTCAAAGTATAGAAATTATTTTAAGATTGCTTCTAAAGAGATCAAAGAATGAAAGGAAAAAGTGAGGGGAAACATGTCCCTTATTTAAGCGAGAGAAATAATATGGAATGACATCATTCATATAGTGAGGAATGTTTTGGAGTCTATCTTTAATTGCAGAAGAAAATACTATTTTCAGAGATCTGGAGAGTATAATTGCTGCCAACAAGAAAAAAATATAGCAATGTGCCCAGTTTGCTAGAAAAATGATTGATTTCCTTAACTCAAAATCATCACAGGACTTAAGAGAATTAAAAATTGAAGATAGAACAAAGCTTGTTTTGGATATTAATAAAATGTTTATGAAAAATTTGTGCAGGAAAACAACTGAGACAAATCTGACAGAGGTCAAAGAAGCTATTATGAAATTCAATATTGATTTTGATAAGAGAACCAAAGCAAGTCTACCTTCATGTTGGGATCAACAGGGAAATCTAATTCCATGGGAGACTTACGAAACCTTGTTGGTGGAAGCCAAGAGAAAAATTGGTTCTTCACATGAGAAGACAACAATTCTTAAGGGGGAAACGATTGTAAATGAGTTGCACATATATTTTCAGTTGTTTTGGTTAATGAGAAGTTTCTTTGTTGGCAAACAAAATTACAATAGGATCACTAACTTCAGAATGGCACATACTAGGTTTGTCAAGATTCCAAATTCAGATATGAAAATATAGAAAAAATGCAGAGAGTGGATGTCACCTAGAAAAACATGTGCAAAAGTTGGACCATCAACTGCATCAGAATCTCAACCAACTCAATCAATTAATGCCACCTATAACTACAACAATGTTTTAGAATTTGTTTTGAAAAATGATGTATTTCTATTTTATCTTCATTAAGAATGTAATGTTCGGAAGAAAAATTAGTTTATAAACAGGTTAGGTAGTTGACAATTTTGGATAGTTGATAGTTTCATAACTGTCCTTTTTGTAATTTTCTTATAAAAAAACAATTTTCAAGGAGAAGTGGCGGTTTCGAGTTTTGGACATCAGAAGCACAAGTTCCCTTGTATTTTGAATCTTCTTGGTGATTTTAATAAATATTTCGAAGTGATTCCAGAAATATGTTGAGTATGATATGTGTTTCCTGTAATATTTCATTTTAATGTTTTTCTATTATAGAAAAGAGTAATGAAGTTGTTGGCCTTTAGCATTATAGTTTCACTAACTTTGATATATGTAAGTTAAAGTTAAAAAACCTTCAATATCCGCTCCTATTTTCTATATTTCATTACATCATAATTCCATGTTTCTACTAAAATTTTAGGAAAAAAGATTCTTCTCCAGGTAGCTTGTTTTTTAAATATTTTTCACCATATCTTTCTCACTATACTACAATTTAAAATCACATTCATCATCAGAAGGCCACTTTGAAATATTGTTTTTCCTATTGAATATTTGAATGCTGTGTCTGCAAATTTAATATTTCTGGGGTTTTAAAAAACAGGACAACAAATTGATCTTTTCACAGTTTTGAATAAATGTCTTGGCCACTGACCTCTTCTTAGCCAGGGGCTATCTTCCAAGGTACAGTAGAAGGGTCACCTGGCTGGTTTGACTAGGGATTTGGCCAAGGATATAATGAAATTTTGTTAGCCGGTTTTTCCTGGAGTTGGGGTTTTACCAGGGTAAAAATGGTGTTATGTTTACATGTTTGAGTTTTGTTTCCATGTTAATGTTTCTCTCGGTAAATATTTTATGTCTCTCCAGTAATTAAATTTATACAATCACTTTTTGGCATCATTTCCTAGGTGGTGTCAAAGTGTGTAATACTTTTTCCTTTAGTTTATTTTCTCTTTATTTATTTTTCATCTCCTACAAAAAGAAAAAACACAATAGCATCTTTTCAAAAAATATACAAAAAATGATTATTTTTCAAATTTCCTCTCTTTTATGCCTCGAAGAATTAGGGAAAATACAAGAAAATTTCTATCAATAACCACCATTTCCACTAGAAGCCAACCCTTTTCAGCTGAATGTGAGCCTGTTGCCCTGTTCGTAGGGTCATTTTAGGTCATTTTTGGTGAGAAAGCAAGGATATTTGAGGAAGTTGCAAAAGGATAAAAACTATGACACCCCACCAACACTATGGCTAAAGATAGATAATCTCAAGTGTTTACATTTCCTGTTAGAGAAACATACAAAGAAGAAAGAATGTAAATAATTAACCCATCTATGCTACCACACTTCTATGGTTTTATCATAGAAGTCTTTGACACTTTCATGTTTGAGTTTGTTGTTGTATGTAGGACTTATGATTACATCAAGGCTGCACAAAAGCTAAAGTTGTTTCCTTTCACCTTGAGGATGCAACTCTCCGATGGTTCATGAGCTTGGAAGGAAATAGAATCACCACATGGGATCAAATGCATCAAGCTTTCAACAAAAAATATTGAGATTACTATAGAGCAAGGGATACCAGAGATGAAAAATTCAAAACGATTCAAGGAGAAAATGAGTCTCTAGAAGATTTTAAGGAGAGATTCTAGCTAAGTTATAGAAGGGCACATAATGGCACTCTATACCCAGACTCCCTAAAAATAGTACTCTTGATGGGAGTCAAAGAAGATATAATGGATACCTTCAACTTGCTAGCCAATGGAGATATCTACCTTCTCACTTATGATGATATTAAATAGGTATTCAAAAATAATTCAAGAGCCACTAGAAAGAGAAGTAGGGCAAGAAAAATCTTGACAAGTCCTTCCTCATCCTCCTCCTTGATTACTAAGAATGAAATAGGAAGTATGTTAGAAGACACGAAGACCAAGATATTACACAAATTTTCTATGTAGATGGATACTTTGCAGATCAAAATAAAAAAAGAGGAAACAAAAAATGAATTAGCCATATTTTGCCCCCAATGCACTAAAAGACACCCTTGGAATGAATTTCCTTTGAATTTCATATAAGTCATCTCTATATGCGAAGAAAAAAACTCCACTGATAAGTGTCCATATTTTCCAGGTTTGAAGGTTGTATACCAAGTAGCAGAAGGGAGCATGGGGGAAATTGTTCCTTTTCAACCAAAAGAGTCCATAAGCTACAAGGAAATTCCAACAAGGTATGAACTTCCATTCTCATTTCAATATTAATTATAATACTCACTATCAGCCTTGGTGCCCTCCTAATCCTTCACCCTAGCCTATGCCCACTCTGATATCATGATATCACCAGGTGGGAATCAAGGAAGAAGACAACAGTAAGGAACATTTTAGTGTTAGATACTAGATCCTTAAGATATGGTATTGTAAGATATTGTAAATATTTAATTGAGGAAAATGAATAGTTACAAGTGAATAAGATCAACCATCCAATCTATGAGAGGATGAAACCAAAACTTACTTGTGTGTGTGTGTGTGTGTGAGTGAATCTCTTTAATAAAACTACATATAAATCATGGAGTTATTAAACACAAGCCTAGAAATGGTACCAAAGCTTGGTATATTTTCTAATAACTCTTACATCTCTTCCTAGATCATTTCATCTCACCCCAAGCATTGCTTCAATGCCTTAATAATTCCATGCTTTTCATAGCATATGTTTCTTTGCCTCCGTGAATATCTTCGCAGATTTTTCAATACAGTTTCTCAAAAATGTTAAACCTAATGGTCCATATGTAGTGAATAATTTCTTTCACATAAAGAAATCATAATTTTTGATAAACACATGAAATTTGTTGAGATAAAGACTATTGACACAATCGGATCTAAATATTTGGAATTTTTTTGGTAGAGAATTGATAATTTCCTATTCTCTCTTATTCATGACCTATCATTTTTTAAATTTCCCCAAATTTTAACCTATAATATACTCTAGAGACTGAACACCTAGACAGGGGTAGCACCAAGGGGATGCAAAAGGTGAAAAAATTGGTGATAGTTCTACCACAAACATCCCAAGTAAACCCTT
This sequence comes from Pinus albicaulis, assembly GCA_034641835.2. Taxonomy (NCBI): domain Eukaryota; kingdom Viridiplantae; phylum Streptophyta; class Pinopsida; order Pinales; family Pinaceae; genus Pinus; species Pinus albicaulis. The sequence continues at coordinate 65,535 of JAXQQM020069330.1, read as the reverse complement.
GTAATAGGTGAACATTTTAAAATCCTTTGATTCTTGTATCTTAGCTTGCTTGGAGATCAACAACATCATTTTAATGATTTAGTTTATAGTATCATTGTTTCAAGAATTCTTGTCTTGGAGGCTATTGGGGGATAGAGCACGAGTTTTTCCATTACACTCTACACCATCATTTATATTTTTTTATTTATTCTTCTAATTAAAGGAATGATTACTTAGTTATATTTATGGAACCACATTCATGACCCATTACAACTACCATTTTCATATCCCTAATAAAAACAAATGAAAAATATGTCACTCTCGTTCAAATATGGCCACAAATCAATAGTTGATGAGCACAATACAAATCAACATACTTGAAGTAGTCTCTATTGTGTTCATGGGCACAAAAAGAAATATTTCTATAGGTTCACGATGGAGTTGAAAAAAAAAATATAAAAATAGGGAAGCACATAGTGCATGCTATTGTTGTCAACTTTGTTGAGGCTTCTTTGGCAGTAAACTAATCACACTATGCTTGTCAAAATTATTTAGTAATTGATAAAAAAAAATGCAATTCTGTAGGTAGATGACTTCAAAATGTGGCAATTGTATACATATATAAAAGAAAAAAAATTTGAACCTAATAGTCGAAATTGAATATTACATTAGGTTTATGTGTGGATACTTAGCTAGTTCCTCTATATTTCTATTGTTCTTTATTTACATTTTTTTTTAATTGAATTTTGGTGAAAACACATTCTCTTGTCTCAAATGTGGATGCGGTGCTTAGTGGAAAAGAGAATATCTAAAATGGTCAAACAATATTGAGCATACCTTGATCTTGAATGATATTTGGATGAAATTTGTGATGATTATACCAAACCAACAACACATAAAGAGCTTGGATTATGGATGAATAAATACAAGAAAACATATGCCTTATTTCTACTTATGTTAAGGATTCTTAGTATTCTTTTATGTTAATCCCTATATAAGCCACGAGTTAACACTAAAACTGTTTATTAAGGCCTAAATAATGGGTGATTACATTTATATTTTTATATTGTTATGTAATCTAGAACTTTTCATGATCCCATTTTATCATAATTGTACCCTTTTTGTCCAACACACACACACACACACACACACTAAGAAGAACTAGTTTTAGGATCATAAAATCTTTTCTTTCACATTGTCTTAATTTTAAATGGAGAATTACCCCTCAAATAGGATGATATTTATTGGTTTCTTATTATTTGTAAGGCGTAAGGTTCAATACATTTATTATTAGAGCTTATGATCCTAGGGTTTTGGTACTTCAAACAAGTCACCTTGGAATTTTTTCTATAACTTTTTTCTGGAATGTTTCAAATGGTGAAACTTGGAGAATATTGGGAGAATATCTTGGAACATGTAATTCAAATTTCATATATTTTTTCTATATACTTTCAGATATATTCTCTAAGGAACTTAGGATTCTTGAATGCTCCTAAAATTAGTTTCAAACATGTGAGTGTGGAATCTTCTCCATAACCTTTTTCCTGGGAGGTTTCAGATAGTGAAACTCTGAAAATATTGGGAGATATATTGGGGAATGTACGATTCAAATTTAATATCTTGGTTCTCTATACTTTTAGACATATTCTCTAAGGAGGTTAGGATTCTTGAATGCCCTTGAAATAAGTTTCAAACAAAACAGTTCGGAATTTTCACTATAACCTTTTTAATAGGAAGTTTCATATAATGAAACTTGGATTATATTGAGGTGAGATTTTGGGGAACATCTATTTCAAATTTAATAGTTTATTTCACTATAATTTTTTATATATACTTTGTAAAAGTTAGGGTTTGTGACAGATCTTGAAATTAGTTTCAAATAGGTCAACAGTGTATTTTTTCTATAACTTATTTTTTGGAACTCTTTAGACCATGAAATATTCATAGATGTTGGGATACATATAGAATTATGTCAAGTAATAATTTCATAATTATATTAAAATAATCAAATATGTGGCACACTATATAATTTTGTTCATAAGAAGAGGCCAAAAATCAGTAAGTTTTGGGAAAGTTACTATAACCTTCACTTGGCACATCAAATTCTAGTCAAACCTGTGGTATTGCAAAGAAGACATATCACAGTATTATAGGCCAAAGTTTCAAATTCACAAGGGATCAGATGTTAGAGATATATCAAGAAAAAGGATAGCCATTCAAATATCCTCTAAATCAATGTTTTAAAGGTATGTGACTTACAAGTAACATAACTTTTGACTAGAAGTTCCATGTTTTTAGGTGACTGAAAATCATGAGAAAGAGGATTATTGTTATTATTTTCTCATGTGGATCCAAATAAATATAGAAAATTTACTAATAAGGCTCATTCAATACTTATGAATAAAGTGAATAATTACAATTTAGATTCTCCCAATTAGAGAAAAAAAGTTAATGAAATGGAACGTTGTATGTTGAAAAAGGTGGATTTATCAAGGTCTCAGGAAAACCTTAAGAGAGAAATGAAAAATGAAATGGAAATAATATGAATGAAAATAAGAAAAATATAAAAAATTCCATCACAGAAGAGATAACTTAATTACAAACCATTCTATTAAAATATCTCCCTCAAAAGGGACATGGAGATCCAAGGAAATCATGAACAAAAGGAGAAGCATGGTGTTGAGACTAAATCACATATGCCAAGTATGTTATCACAATTGGAGAGCACAAATATTTAATCATATAACCATAACCATGAAGTTTCAATTGAATATCCACATCATTATGTCTTCAAGTCAACACCAAGGAACTACTACATTCCAAAGATCAATATGAAGAAGTTTGATGGTAATGATCTTATAACATGAATATTCCAAAGCGAGAAATACTTTGATCTACACAAGGTGGAATCCTTATGAAAGGTAAATATCACATCCATTTTTTTTATAACAAAACCAAAATTTATGGTATCAATGGATTTATGAAAGGAAAAAGGATTATGTTATATCTTGGTCCATTTTTATAGAGGAATTGATAGCGCATTGTGGGGATATTAAAAGTGATACATTATTTAGTCAATTGGTAAATATTCAACAACAAGGTCTAGTCATAAAGTACATTCAACAATTTCAAAAGTTGAGTCCTAGGGTAACGATCATTTTAGAGGATTTTTATTGTGTTTTCACTGCTATGGAGTACCAAAAATAGTTCACTTTGAGTTGGTTGTTACCTACATGGAGTCAAAAGGCAGTTGTCAGTTGTTAGTGGATAGCTTAAATAAAAAATAACTAAAACAATAGAAGCAATGCATACATAAACATAAACGGAAAAAATTATGCTAGATAACACAAAGAACAAAGCTTAATGAAGAAAACAAGTTAACAAAATTTAGGAAAATGGCTCCCTTTATTGACTGTTGAAAGTAGAAGAGATACAATAGATGATTTCCAAACAGTTGGAGAGAATTGTTTGAGAAATGGTGCTAAAAAATCCTTAACATGGATTTTTATTTCTTCAATCTCCTTACAATATTCCTCTCTCTCTCTCTCTCTCTCTCTCTCTCAAAGAAGTATGAATACTCTCTCAATGGTGAAATCATCTTCTCTATGAAATGATGGATTCATATGAAAAAAAATTTCCAACATAATAATTCTTTACTTCTTCTTGTTTTTGGTCTTCCAATGGCATGTTTATACAAAAATTTGAACTCCTCTTCCCTTCCTCATTTCATTAATGAGAAAATTACTTATGATTAGGACAAGAGGATCCATTGGAGGCTGAATATCTCCAAGTCGACTCGAAATTGGATGTCCCCAGGTGCTACATGTTAGGGAATCCCAATTCCACATGTGTGAAATGGTCCTAAACCGCTGGTTCGAAATTTTGTTTTACCACGTGACTATTGAAGAAAAAACTGCACAGTCACTAATTCCTGCCTTTGGGTGAGTAACGTGGGCAGACTTTATAATTAGAACCTTTGGATAACTTTGGATTTTTATATTTCATGATGTTTTGAACTAGAAAGCCTTCACCTGTACACTCTACTGGATGACTCTAGGTGTTATATGGATTGCAAAATGTGTGTATGATTTTTTTTTGTTAACGGTTGCCCCCTGATGTATGAGGTTAGGAAAAATCATATAACTAGAATGCATCATGTTTTTATGTTCTGACAACTTATTAAGAGAGCGAAACTTATAGAGGATATGAGTAGAGAAAAACCTTAATTGAGAATTAAATATAACCAATGCTCATTATTATAACTAATGATTGGCTATGAAAATCATATAGGAAATGTTATTTCCAAGTCAGTGTTGATGTGGTTGGCATGTCAATGGCTGATGATGATAACTAGTTACACCCTCAAGGTCACCTCTGACAAATACACTGAACTAGGTGTCCCCATGCATCTATAATGAAGTGTTATTTAATGAGGTGCTAAAGGATGCATGAGTATTTGATTATGGGTACCTCCCATATATCAAAATGTAATCACTACTGAATGAGGTGCTAAAGGATGCATGGGTCTTATACTAAATGAGAGAACTACAACGATCACAATGTATGGTACTACCCTAACATGATAAAATTTGCGGGTGTTGAATGTTAGGGAGATTGATGACATCAACGAGTGATAGTGATTCCCATTGTGCCACCCGAGGATGTCCCATAAGAGTGAGAAAACAAGGTACAACTTTGATCTTGGAAGATGGGTGTTGAAGTTGACAGGAAAGAAGCGCCAACTGCCCACAATGATGATTCAAGGAATCATGGTCAAGGAAAAAAGAGTATTGTAGTATGGTAGGTGATGATAAAAAGAATTGATGATATGGGTGGATACTATAAATTGCCCAAGGTTGGAGTTGTAATGTGAGTGGTGGCAGTCAAAACAATTTTTCTGGGGAAATTCCCCTGGAGTCAGTAGGACATCTAGGGTCGGTATAACCATGTTATGACTAGCATGATGAATGATGAATGAAAGTGTATCATGGTGTGGTGACGAAAGCGAGATCCAACCAAAGGCGACTAGGGGCTGCCACTTGTTAATTGACATAAGATTATGGGTGAGAGTCCTTTTCCTTAAAAAATTCTTGTACACTTTCCAAAAGAATATAAGATTGGTTTTGGATGTACAAACATAGAGACAGGTGCCCCAAGAAACAAAATTCTATGTAATGGTGCAGGTAAGGGTTTTTTGCTGAGGGAGGGGGCCCCATTGGTTGGGATTGATGTGAGGTTGGTGAGGTAGATGAAGTCACACATATGGGCTATTCCATATGGAGGGATCATAGGCCTAATGTAGAACACCAAAGTGCATTCAAATTTATATGAAAAATAAATAAATGAGGTGGCCTGAGAGTGGCGTTCTTAAGCAATAAGTAAAGAAGAGGAGAATGAGGTTGATCTTCAATACATGCAAATGAGATGGCTCCCAGGCTTGAGTGGATGGACATGGATCTCGATAGTATATGTTGATTTATAAAATGAGGTGATCCATGTATGGGTAGGTGCTATCTACTGGCATAGATGTTTACCACGTGAATAGGGAAGGCATTGGTAAATGTAGTCGAGGTGATGGACCTTATGGTGTGTTTTTAAGAATTGATGTCAGGATATGCAAATTTTTGTAGGAATCCTATCATGTTGAGTATAGAATTATACCTTAACTATTGATGATCACCGAGGGGATGAATTTGATGATAAACTACTAGAATACCTTCAACTTCGAGAACCAAAAAATCTAAGTGAAAATATCTTGATGAAATCATATATAAGCTTAAATGTGTTGAACAAGATGAATCGAAGAACATGGAAGGCACACCTGAAGCAGTACTCTGAAATGAGAAAAAATCCCAAAAAATGTGTCTAATGTCAAAATGGAATTGATGGTTCCATGATGAATATGACTTAGTCTTGATCCTTGTGTCATCAATGGTTTTGAAAACAAAGGTCATGAACTCATGAACGAGGCTCTAGAATATGATGAAGAGGGCGATATATAGGGAAAAGTGGGCCATATGCCACCTCATTTGTACGTGCTGACATGGAATGCAGAGCTAGGTCTAGGGGTTTTTTTCTTCGGTAGTGGTCAACCTATGTACCCGAGAAGCGTGCGAGGACATAAAGGTAAGAGGACACTATCTGATATTTGTGATTTTAGTACGCTAGGGAAGGCAGGCTGTATAGGATGGCATGTATAGGCCTTTTTTAGGCAAAAACACAACTCGCATGGGTGATTGTGAGAGAGTTGTGTGAAGTTCGCGCGTTTTAGGTTCATAAAGTCACACAATTTCATGGCTGTGAGAAACAAAACTGTGGGATCATCGAATCGAGGACCCCATGAATTTTGGGGTTCTATATGCATAGGCATTCAACTATCTAGGAAATCGTTGTGCGACCCATGCATCTATGATAAAAAAAACACATGAACAAGTGATCAATGTCCTAGTGGGTGTGGGGATGACAGTCATGCAGGTGCACAACTGTCTGGGTAACAACTATGCAACATCATGCACTTGTTTGAGGAATAGATGCGTGGCCATGAGCCTGTTATTGAAACAGACACGTAAACTGACATAAAGGAAAATTTCAAGCCTGGGAGGATAATTTGTGGTTTTTCTTCATGTTTTGGGTAGGATAGGGATGAGATCGCGAGAGCAGGATTAGGATCTCATTCGCATAGCGGTGGTAGGTGATGCTCGGGTGAGTGCAACACTTACACAATGGGGGTTTCTGAAATTTATTTGGAACCCGTTGCTCAGCTCACAAGGGGATTTCCTGCATTTTTTTATAGGGATATGGGACTCAGGTAAAGAGTATTTTTATATCCGAGGTTTTTATTTGACATTCACCACAGAGGTGGATGTTTATTTTGTTACAGGGTTGGTACCATAGGGAGAGGTACTCTGATATCCCTTACCTCCAAGTCAGGTGGACCTGAATGAGTGGGTGGGGGACCACTGTAGGTGAAACCCTTTGGATTAAGGTTGTGTCTATTGAGATGGTTTTGGATATAACTGAGCAAGTGAATCTAGTTATGATAGTTTGGCCCGCTAGATCGATGTCACCACACCATGCTTCCAGACCTCAGATTATCGTCCTCCAGAGACTTCAGGGAGGCATATTCTATGACTGAGAAAAATTTCTTCATAGAGGGATGACTACACAACTTACGTAGGTCCGTAGGGGGCAGCCACAGAGTTATTGTTATTCCAATGTTGTTTGAAACATTCTCTATGAGAGGGTTGTGATGTTGTGCCCAATGCTGCTGATACTGGTTGAACACTAAGGAATCCTAGGATACGACGATGGGAACCTGTGATTCCATGGAGCAGGTGATTGGGAGGTGGAGAGATACTGGATGGTCATCTTTGAGGGTTGGTTTCGGTCCAACCCTTAGGTTATCTTGGAGTTCCCCTATGTTGGCGTGTATTTTAGAGGAGACCCAAATATGGGATTAACCACCAGGTGATGCTTGGGGCCTGACATGTATGTGAGTTTTTTGTTCTACATTATGTTTATTTACATGTACTTATGATGTATATTTATTTATATATTGATACCATGTATCTTTTCTTGCAGATTTGGGACCTACTAGACGTCCGTTGGCCCTCTTGGTGGGAAATGATCCTTATCGTATGGGTGGTGTTGGTGCGACATGTGATCCATGATGGAAGAGAGATACCTGGGTGTGGGAGGACCCAAAGATATTGGTTCAATGTCGTCATCTCAATATAGGTGGGCCCTCGAGAGAGGGGGGTAGTTCATATGTTCGTTTTGAGATGGAGAGGTTGTGGGAGTGAGCTGAGGCTGCAAAGCATCGTGCAGAGGTTGTAGAGGCAAGGGAAGATGCTGCAGAGGTGCATGCAAATGATACATAGGTGCAAGCAAGGGATGTTGAGGATGCGTGGGATCGTGCGACCACCTCACTCCACGGTATTCTTGAGCTAGGTTGGGAAATGCTAGGGGAAGAAACGATGGATAGAGTTATGGCTCGGGATAGAGCACGATGTCATGTCCTTTGTCGACTTGTGGTAGTAGTGGCAGCTACTCGTCCTATTTTGGTTCCAGCACCAGATGAGGGTGGAGGGCCTCATGTAGGGGGTGATGGGGGTATTGGACCCAAATCCTAGATGTATTTTTATTATGCATGTACCAAGGAAAGTGCCCATTATGAGGATGGTCCCCTTTTGATGACTCTATTTTTCCTAGTGATGACCAATATATGTACTTTTTGTACACACACACACACACATATATATACACACATGAGATGATGATTTTTTGTGGCTCTACATGATGTGTCTTATATGATATTATTTTATACATTTTATGTACTTTATTGCATTTATTTTATGGATATGATGTTTGTGGTTTATGTGTCTTGATAATGATGGATATGTGATATATGTTAGTCCAGGAACTGATTAGCTATGTGGTAAAATACATGATTTTGATTTCTTGGTATATGTGTAATTGTGATATGATCAATACCATGAGCTAACCTTTGTGCATGTAGATACTTCCAAAAAAGCAAGGGTCACATATATTGAAGGTTCTGTTCCACTACGATACAAGGAGTTGGGAGTCAAGGAACACATGCATGCTACTTGTTAGCCCCCCTATAAATTTTTTGACAAGCAAATAGGGGGATAAATTGTTTTTGACCCTTCAAGGAATGCATTTCCTTTGAAAACACATCATCCTTGAAGTCTCCTTGTGCCTTTTATCCTTTGATAAATTTCCCACTGCTGATTCCTTTTATAAAGCCTCTCTGTTTGTGGAGAAATGCCCAAAGGCCCCCTTTTCCCTCTTATCTCCTCCCCACTTAGCTTCTATTTTGTTTCCCCTTCTATTTCCATTTTTTACCTTCTCAAATCCCCTTTATATCCTTCCCCTGCTCTTTGTTGGCCGTATTCACCCTTATTTCCTCTTTCGTTACTCTTCCTTGGCTTCGAAATGCATTAAAATGGGCCAAAACCCTCTTCCCACTTTATAATAGGGCTCAGCCCCTTTCCACCAGCCCTTTGGCTATTGTCCCATGTAACCAAGCGCTATGACTAAGCGCTACTCCTTAAAGCGCCCATCGCAAATCGCAGATCGCATTTTTACGTGTTGTGTTTGTTAGATCCATCGCAAATATTTGCGATGCGATCTGATCGCGTCGCAAATATTTGCGATGCGATTGACTGATCGCGCCGTCACACTTCCCACCCGTCGCAAATCCTCTATCGCACTTATCGCATATCGCATTATCCCTCCGATCGCATCTTCCTTCCCATCGCAAGTCTGCCCCATCGCAATATCGCAAGCGCAGATTTCTATGTGGTGCCACTCTCCGCCATCGCATTTTTCGCTCTTGCGATTTGCAATCTCCGTACCGGGTCCCACCTCCGTGGCTCCACTTCATTATTTTTCTCCGTTTCCCTGTGTTATTCGCCCAAACGTTTAGTCTTTGGGTTTTTACACTATTAACCATTTCTCCCGCCACTCTCCATTATTTTCATTACTCTCAACTGTTCAGCCACCATTCCTCTGGTCTCCGAAGCATTCCTTCGCTACCACCGCCCAGGTTTGCAACAGGTTCATTTTGTTATGCGGATAGCGCATAGAGGTCAGTTCAGCGGCCAAACGAAACAACAGAGACGGATTTGAGGGATTAAAGCCGGTTAATTGAAGATTAACAATTATAATTCTGCATTCAAAGGAAAAAGGCTCAGTTTGAAGGCTAATGAGCGCACCAGCAAATCATAACCACGCTACCAAACAGTAGAGTACTCTTCTCTCAGAAGGACACCTTCCTACAAGAAATCTCCATGCCTCCTCGAGCCCTGAAAAGATTAATTACACTGACTGAAGCCCATTTAAGACAGTCAGGCAGCAGTTATGGAGGTATGGAGCGGCCTTGCAGAATTTCATCCAGTTCATTTATTCCAGAAGGCAGCACAGAGTTCCAGACACCTGTAAAGACTTAAAGAACATATTAGAGGTCAATATTGATCTGACAAAGATCTCCAAAGCAGCCTGCAGAGTACACACAGCGATGCAGATTGCCATTAAGCAGAATGGGCATGAACTCTTTCACCACTCTGTCTTAATGAGATTCATTTAATATCCATATACCTCTGTTTCTCTCTTCTCCTATAAGAATTCCAAGAACATATTGTAAAAGTTTGTTGTTCAGTTGTTCGGCTGTTGCTGTTAGAGGGATTCATTCCGACTGTTAGAACAGTTTTGGGAGGGAGTAGCAGAGTAGTTGAATGTAATAGGCTGGGAGGAGAAAGTATGGACTGTAACAACCATTGAGCTATATTGTACATGACTGGTATTGCATCAATTAATCAAAGCACATTTCACAGGATCCTGGTCTATTACTATTGGTGATGTTTCCTAACTCTGTTATTTACATTTTCATATTGTCTCATGTTCTTCTGGTAGGCAACAGAAGTATAACATAGGATTCACCCTTGTTAGGTGCCCTATGTTTCCGCTCTCCCTACCTTTATGTTTTCTGCTTCATGTGCTATCTGAGAATGGTTTTCAGTTGATTTAACCAGCGCAGTGGATGTTATTGCCTGCTGGCTGATGTATGAATTAGTTGAAGCTGTTCCTGGATGTTCTTGAGGGGTTTTAAGCTGGAAGGTTTGGGAACACTGGGGATGAGTGTTAGCCCTGTCCATTAGGATCCTTGCGCGACTCGCCTGGCCTTTCTAAGATCCCTTGCTAAACTTATCTTTGTTTTCTCGAGCGTTAAAGTAGACCTGGAGTTAAATGACCTCTGGTCTGATCTATAAGCAGCCCCTTTGTCTCTTTGAGAGATGCCTTTGAGTATGTCCAAGCAGGTCTGGAGTTAAATGACCTCTGACCTGATCTATAGACAGAAAATTGGTTGTCTTTCCTTCTTCCACTTTCTCTCCTTAATGTTCCATTCCACCAGCTGCCTAAAAGATCCTTTAGTGTAGATGACTTGCCCTTTGAATGCCTTGGCTAGTGGATGCAAGTAATTTCCTTTCATGACTCCATAGCCCAATGGATGGCACTATCTTGGCCTATCCTCTTTGCTGAATCCTCCTGCTGTTTTGTTCCCTTTCTCCCGTTACTTTCTCAGCCTATGATCTCCTAACCAACCCAGCAACCCTTCAACCAAATCATTTTAAAACCCCCTTTGTGCTTCATAACTAGCCTAACATCTCATTTTGAGCTTCAAAGACATATCATTCTTAGCTCTATTTGGAGAGATCCCTCTCCGGGTCCAGGAGGGCTAGATCCTAGGGCCTAAAAGTGGTTCTGATGTTGTCTCATCTTTTGGTCTTGCCAATCTGGCCAAAACATGGGAACCCCAACATAATGGCGACTCAACTGGGGACTAGACCACTTTTCCTTTAGATTGGCATTCAATTGCTGATGGTGGACAACAGCCTACTTCAAATAGTTAAATTCATCCACCTGGCGACTCCACACTCCCTACGATCCAAAGACCTGATGACTCCACTGGTGAAAGACTCTGAACTGGTTGAGAAGAAGCAGTAGCCTTCTTTGCATAAGCATGGACCCAAACATGGACAGGGATACAAAGTATGATGTTTTGTATAATAAAGTATGCAGAATAATAGAAATGTTTGGTAAAGTCCTGGAGACGTATATGGCTGATATGAATGCAGATGATGATTATTTAGAACAGCCATTGTCTCCTTCAGAGCAAGAACAAAATCAAGACTGGGAAGATGATCAAGACATGTATGATGCTCAAGAATCTATAGAAGATGAGGAGGTTAGTGATCAGGAACGGCCTGATTTCTTACCTGCGTCCTGTGTTACGCTGACTAGAGAATATCAGGACCTAATAGCGGAAGCTAATAGGGAACGCTGCCTTGAGGAAACAAGAGACTCCATGGAAGAGGCAGAGTCTGATGTTGAAGAAGAGGCTCAAGAAAACACCCCGCCTCCTAATCAGCCAACACAAGAGAAGGAGGACTGCTGTGCTTCTATCCGTGATGAAAGGGAAGCCCCTCTTTTGACAGAAGAAGAAATTGAACAGATATTAAACCAGTAGTCCACCCCAGAAATATTCTATAAAACACTCGCTCCTACTCAGTCATTTTATGAGTTTGATGTTTCAGATCCAGAAGACTCCTCTGTGGATCAGGACGAAGAAAGACCTGTTGTGCACCCAGAATGGTGGACTTGGTCGGGTCCACCTATTTATGACACTGATGGCGAGAGCCACGACAGTATAACCACAGATGAAGATTCTTTGAATCTTCATTCTGCTCCACCACAGACCATCAGTGAAATCGGAGACCAGCAGTCTTTTATTTCAGAAAATGAGGAGGAAAGCAAAGAAGAGTTTCTTGAGCGGAATGAAAGTAAGGAGCCTCCTCTTGAAAAAGAGGAAGCGAAGGAATATGCCCCTACTCAAGAATGCATGGACCTTTTCACGGAGCTCAGCACATCAGAGCAGAACATATCAGAGCTCCAGGAGGACTCAACTGCAATATACGATGAGTCCTCCAATTCAGAAGATGAGGGAGATTCCCTCTCTCAAGAGAGTCTTCTTCTTGATCTAGTGGAAGAAGAAGAGATCCTGGTCGAAGCCAGCCTGCCAAACATTCATAGCCAGGTATCTTTCCATGATCCTTATGCATATTTCCTGCATACATTTGGAGAAGGATCAAAGGTCTCCCTGAGCAGCATGTTACAGAGAGAAAGAAATTTTTTCAAAGTTGCTGTTATTGGACAGAAAGAGTGGGAGCTGCCCTGCCTATCCAGCATGCTCAAGGAGTTGAGCAAGAAGGACCAGCCATGGGATCACTTGATGGACTGGTTGCATTGGAAGACAATGTTTGTAAGCTAGATTGTAAATATTTCGGTTAGAGTAGGGTAGGTAGGAAAAGCTCAATAAAGCTCAGTCTATGAGTAGGTAGTTAGTTATTTCAATTTCTGTCTTAGAATGTAGAGAAGGAACCTACTAGACAGTTTAATCCTGGCAGGTAGTAGTGTAGGTAGAGAAACATGTGAGACCAACAGTCTAATCTGGTCTCATGGAGTAATAAGGGTAGAATTAGAATAGATTTATTTTCCTGTTTGTAAAGATTGATGATGTAAAGGGTCTGCTAGTCCAAATGCACCCAGAAGAAAAATTTCAGGACCATAGTGTGGGTAGGTAGTTGTTTGGGAGAATTTTACTGCTGATATGTTGTCTTCAGGATTTGTGGCAGCTGATCAAAGAAAGAAAGGGATGAGCCAAGCAGCAGGCATCTGGCCTACACCAAGAGATCATTTTCTAGATTCTTGACTCCTTCAAGAAGAAGCCATCCCCATGTGGAGCCACTGTTAGCCCCCCTATAAATTTTTTGACAAGCAAATAGGGGGCTAAATTGTTTTTGAGCCTTCAAGGAATGCATTTCCTCTTAAAACACATCATCCTTGAAGTCTCCTTGTGCCTTTTATCCTTTGATAAATTCCCCTCTACTGATTCCTATTATAAAGCCTCTCTGTTTGTGGAGAAATGCCCAAAGGCCCCCTTTTCCCTCTTATCTCCTCCCCACTTAGCTTCTATTTTGTTTCCCCTTCTATTTCCCTTTTTTACCTTCTCAAATCCCCTTTATATCCTTCCCCTGCTCTTTGTTGGCTATATTCACCCTTATTTCCTCTTTCGTTACTCTTCCTTGGCTTCGAAATGCATTAAAATGGGCCAAAACCCTCTTCCCACTTTATAATAGGGCTCAGCCCCTTTCTGCCAACCCTTTGGCTATTGTCCCCATGTAACCAAGCACTATGACTGAGCACTACTCCTTAAAGCGCCCATCGCAAATCGCAGATCGCATTTTTGCGTGTTGTGTTTGTTAGATCCATCGCAAATATTTGCGATGCGATCTGATCGTGTCGCAAATATTTGCGATGCGATCGAATGATCACGCCGTCGCACTTCCTACCCGTCGCAAATCCTCTATCGCACTTATCGCATATCGCATTCTCCCTCTGATCGCATCTTCCTTCCCATCGTAAGTCTGCCCCATCGCAATATCGCAAGCGCAGATTTCTGTGTGGTGCCACTCTCCGCCATCGCATTTTCCGCTCTTGCGATTTGCGATCTCCGTACCGGGTCCCACCTCCATGGCTCCACTTCATTATTTTTCTCCGTTTCCCTGTGTTATTCGCCCAAACGTTTAGTCTTTGGGTTTTTACACTATTAACCATTTCTCCCGCCGCTCTCCATTATTTTCATTACTCTCAACTGTTCCGCCACCATTCCTCTGGTCTCCGAAGCATTCCTTTGCTACCACCGCCCAGGTTTGCAACAGGTTCATTTTGTTATGCGGATAGCGCAGAGAGGCCAGTTCAGCGGCCAAACGAAACAGCAGAGACGGATTTGAGGGATTAAAGCCGGTTAATTGAAGATTAACAATTATAACCCTGCATTCAAAGGAAAAAGGCTCAGTTTGAAGACTAATGAGCGCACCAGCAAATCATAACCGCGCTACCAAATGGCAGAGTACTCTTCTCTCAGAAGGACACCTTCCTACAAGAAATATCCATGCCTCCTCGAGCCCTGAAAAGATTAATTACACTGACTGAAGCCCATTTAAGACAGTCAGGTAGCAGTTATGGAGGTATGGAGCGGCCTTGCAGACTTTCATCCAGTTCATTTATTCCAGAAGGCATCACAGAGTTCTAGACACCTGTAAAGACTTAAAGAACATATTAGAGGTCAATATTGATCTGACAAAGATCTCCAAAGCAGCCTGCAGAGTACACACAGCGATGCAGATTGCCATTAAGCAGAATGGGCATGAACTCTTTCTCCACTCTGTCTTAATGAGATTCATTTAATATCCATCTACCTCTGTTTCTCTCTTCTCCTATAAGAATTCCAAGAACATATTGTAAAAGGTTGTTGTTCAGTTGTTTGGCTGTTGCTGTTAGAGGGATTCATTCCGACTGTTAGAACAATTTTGGGAGGGAGTAGCAGAGTAGTTGTATGTAATAGGCTGGGAGGAGAAATTCTGGACTGTAACAACCATTGAGCTATATTGTACATGACTGGTATTGCATCAATTAATCAAAGCACATTTCACAGGATCCTGGTCTATTACTATTGGTGATGTTTTCTTACTCTGTTTATTTCATTTGCATGTTGTTTCATGTTCTTCTGGTAGGCATAAGAAGTATAACATAGGATTCACCCTTGTTAGGTGCCCTATGTTTCCTGCTCTCCCTACCTTTAATTTTTTCTACCTTATGTGCTGTCTAAGAGTTGATTTCAGTTGATTTAACCAGTGTAGTGGATGTTATTGCCTACTCTCTGATGTATGAATTGGTTGAATCAGTTCTTAGATGTTCTTGCTGGGTTTAAGCTGGAAGGTTTGGGAACAGTGGGGATGAGTGTTAGCCCTGTCCATTAGGATCCTTGCGCTACCAGCTGGCCTTTCTAAGATCCCTTCGTTAAACTTATCTTTGTTTTCCCTTGGAGTTGCTAAAGCAGACCTGGAGTTAAATGACCTCTGGTCTGATCTACAAGCTGCCCCTTCATCCCTCTTTGAGAGCTGCCTTTGAGTATGTCCAAGCAGGTCTGGAGTTAAATGACCTCTGACCTGATCTATAGGAAGAAATTGGGTTACTCTCCTTCTTTCACTTTCTTTCCTTAAATTTTCCATTCCACCATCTGCCTAAAAGATCCTGTAGTGTAGATGACTTGCCCTTTGAATACCTTGGCTAGTGGATGCAAGTAATTTCCTTTCATGACTCCATAGCCCAATGGATGGCACTATCTTGGCCTATCCTCTTTGTTGAAGCCTCCTGCTATTTTGTTCCCTTTCTCCCATTACTTTCTCAGCCTATGATCTCCTAACCAACCCAGCAACCCTTCAACCAAATCATTTTAAACCCCCTTTGTGCTTCATAACTAGCCTAACATCTCATTTTGAGCTTCAAAGACATATCATTCTTAGCTCTATTTGGAGAGATCCCTCTCTGGGTCCAGGAGGGCTAGATCCTAGGGCCTAAAAGTGGTTCTGATGTTGTCTCATCTTTTGGTCTTGCCAATCTGGCCAAAACATGGGAACCCCAACACTACTGATACCTAAGTGAGAGGCATCGGCTAAGAGGCCTATTAAAACATCGTATTCGACTTGATTGTTTGTGGCTGACCTGATGCAAATCCCATTTTGGTGGAAGGGTGTCAGGTCGGGAGAGTATATGGCCCAGGCTACTGCGACGAGAATTTACGACCATAGAGAAGCACCATCAACAAATTCATGATGATAGGTTGGTGAATGATCCATATGTGAAATATGATGAAAGAATAGTTTAGCATATATCCATGATGAGGTGATAATAAAAAAAATAATGTCATGGTACAATACAGGAAATACCCATCAAGATTTGCTAACACATATTCTCCATTAAGGAGATAATATTTAATGATGTATGGGCCTTTTCATAAAGTTTCTAATTTCTCTGGTCCTAATGTTGCTTTCAAAACATCATAGCGAAGGAATAAATACCCTTCTGTAAATGAACGGGGAGTGACATTGTAGTTGAAAGAGGATTTAGTCCTCTTTTTTTGGGCTTCGTTATGCTGAAGTGATTCCCCCCCCACCCCCCCCCCCCCCCCCCCCCCGTGAATTTCATCGACGTGTTCCTAGCCTTTGTTCTAAAGGCGAGGTATCTGGGAGGAGTTTGATGACTAAGTGTAAGGTGGGGAAATTGAATTTGATGGGGAGTATGGATTCATCCCCATAAAATAATTAGAAAGGTGTGAATCCTATGGACTTTTTGACGACTGTGCGGTACATCCATAAGGCTGAAAATACCATGTGGTGCCAATTGGTTTTGTGGTTGTTTACCATACATTGCAACATTTTTTTAAGGAATTTTTTGACAACTTCTACCTGATCATTGGACTATGGGTAGGATGGGGAAGCGAACTCATGAGAGAAACCAATGTGTTGGGATAGTTCCTGAAATATATCATTCTCGAAGTGTTTTCCATGGTTCGAGAGTAAACTCCTTCAGAACATGAAACCGTGTTATGACATGGTATAATATTCCTCAAATTAGCATGCAGCTGATAGGAATATTAAATTTTGATTCTTGCACTTAATAGGTGAATAAATGGGGGAAAGAGACCCATACTTATCTTGTATTAGCATAAAATCCCTCTTGGTATGAAAAGGGGACACCCTAGTAGCTGGATTTTGCACTTTCCATGTGTGAACAAGAAGAGAATCATGTTGATTCAGTCAAGTTGACTAAGTCAACAACACAGTATGAAGGAGTAGCCTTGATGGAGCTACAACGCAGTTTTGGAGAGAAAGTGATCACATGGTTTTGGAAACCCTAATGGGTGGGACCCAAGGTGAGGAGGCTCACAAACCTTATAAGGAGGAAGATAGCAGACATTTGAGGTTAGCTTATGGATTATTGATTTTGGTCTGCTTAGACTATTGAGCATTCTTCAGCTGTTGAGTTGAGTATGCAGTACTGTTTAGCACAAGGCATTACTGCTTAGGGATTCCTTCTCCTTCCTTGAGAGATCTCTTAGAGGAGCATTGTTCTTCATTTTTCCACATCTAGGCTTGAGGCTAAGCATCCTCCTTCAGCTACAACATTATTCCTGTAGCAACGAACATTGTGTTGCAGTGGAAGACTTACAACACCAACTTCTGACCTTATCTTTCAGAGCAGGGAGCTCCCCTTTCTTTGCAAGATCTTTACATGAGGTTTCTGAGCATATTATACATCTCGACATGTGGCCAAATATTTCTACATCATCTATGATGCAGTCATTTGCAAAAACTGTGTTATTTTTCCTAGAGTTGCAGTAGCAGGGTCAAGACCCTTGATCCTGAGCTAGTTCCTTGGAGGAAGGGCCGACCCTTCTCTCGGAAGGCTTTGTATAGCATTCTTATTCTGTTCTTGTATATTTCAGCTATATTTATACAGGGTTGTAGTCTAACTATGTTTTCTAGATCTAGATATGCAGATCTGCTCTTTTATACATTGTACTTTCTTGAAACCCTTGCCAGGTTATTCTTATTGTGTATAAAGAGGAAGGAATCTCCAATTTCTCAGCCATTGAATGCTTGTAGACTGCAGATATATTATTTCTCATTATTTTCTGCATAAATCCTTAATAAAATAATGTTGTACATGCTTCAGTCCTTTCTGCATGAGTTAAGCTATGGGGTTTGGGCTTATTTGAGTCATATTAGCTTTGGGAGATCTGTTTATGTTGGCTAGAGGGATTTGTTTCTGCTCCAATTCTGGATATGAGTTGAATATGGTATATTATAAGGGATCCGAGTCCCATTTCTCACATATATAGCATTATTTTATGAAGACAACTATTTTATGCCCTATATTGCTGCGTTTCCCCACTTTGGAAGGAGTGTATAGGCCATATTATTGCTACTGATCATTCATTTGCTGGTTAGATGTTCCTTTACATCTTATGAGTGGATTTAAACCACTATGTGCTTGGTTTGCTAAAGCTCCAACTTAAGAATATCTTAATATATTCTTATTTTTGTCGATTTTCCCTATCTTGGGATATTACAGTGGTATCAAAGCTGCCATCTTGGCTCAGCATGTGGATTTCAGATCCAATCTAGAAGATAAGAAGAAGAGGAGATTAGAGTGATGGAGATGATGATATTACTCTCATCAATTTTCAGATCTAAGAAGAGCCTCTCCAAGGAGGTTAAACAGATGAAAGAAGAAAGCTGCAGTGAGACCTCTGGAAGGTTTCAAGAGAAATAAGAAGACCCATGTACTTCATATTCTCATAGAGGGAGTGAAGAGCAAGAATACCACTTAGAAAATGAGATCCTGAGTGGATATTTTGCAGAGTACAAGTGCCAACCTAGAGCTTTCAAAGAGGCTCTATATCTTCCTCAGTTTATCCAACTGAAAGAAGAAAGGAGGCCATACATCAATAGGATGGTGAAGGGCAATAAGTTTCTATTTTCCACTTTTGATCGGTCACCTATATGTAAAGCAAGAGTTTGGGTGATGAATTTAGAAGCATTTTTCCTACTTCATCCAGCAGTGGAAAAAGAGGCTATGGAGATCTCAGCACTACACTTGGAGGGTAAGGCAAGCTCTCGGTGGTTCAGCCATGTGAGTCATGCAAGAGTATCAAATTTTGCAGATTTCACTCAAAGGGTGATCCAAATATTTGACAGTGAGAGATCAACAAAGAAGGAGACCTCATCCCCGCTTGAGGAGACTTTTATCAACGTTGTCACATTCATGAGGGGGCAACCATACAGATCAGCAGTTGACTCAGCCAACACATTGAAGAGAGGAACTCTTACAGTCATACAAGATGTTCCCAAGACTCACCAAGGTATGCATGTATTTCAATTTCCTATCATTTCAGAGAATCTTATGGGAAACCTTGGAAATTTGTCCTCACATGGTCAAGGAACAAAGCACATTGCTGAGGTGGAGCAACAAGCTTGCACTGTGCTATGTAACATTGGTTTAAACAAAGGAGGGATACAAATTCATTCCATTGCAGCCTTATTGAGTTGCATGCAGCATGAGGGGTTAGGGTGTAAGATTTTGGAGGGCATACTGAGTGTTGTACCACTTTCTGAGGGTGTTTTTCCTTCAACACACTTGGATCCTTTTGGATTCAAGAGGATCATTGATGAGAGGTCATCTCTAGAAGATCTCCAAGGGGTTACATCTCAACTTCCCATGAGGTGAAAGGAGAAAGATCTGATTTGGGAGATTGGTAGTCTTCATTGGGAAGATACCAAGGGAAAGCATGAATGGAGACATCCACATTTGAATGAATGGGAGTGGATGGAGAGTAAGAAGTTGGTGAGCCACTTGCAGATCTATGACATAGGGCAACAAGAAGAAAAGTTGCACTGACTACTCTTGAGAGAGTTTGGCCATCTTCGGTCATACCCTTTTTCAGGAGGTATGTGGTGGATGGAGGCATGACATGGCACCCATATGATAGAACAACATAAAACTTGTTTGTATGGGGCATCATACAAGACAACCATCATGATATTACTCTATGGCTTGTATGAGGGAGAGATGAGGGAGCAAAAAAAGTTGTTGTTGTTGTGGTTACACTTGGGAGAGTATGGGAAGAATTTTTCTCATACTTATCATGATATTTCCAGAGATAAGGAAGGCACATTCAAGGTGCAAGGAGGCTACCCTTCAACATTGGAGGATCATGAGAGGCTTCCATATAGGAAGAAGATCCTCTCCCCCAGCAGTATGATAGTGGATGGCTTTGGCATATGGAATGTCAAAGGGAGGAGTCATGGAGTGACAAGAGCCTTATCACTAGGGCCTATAGCACTATCACTTGGGAGTATGTTCTTATTGATGGAGTGTTCTAAGGAGAGTATGCATCCCTTCCTTTTGCAGATTTTTATGAGAAGGTTCTCATGGGAGGAATCATTCATGGACCTCACTTTCAACCTACTCACTATGTATCGTAAGAAATGCATTTATGTACTTGTTGATCACTCCATTGAGTATTTTTATCTTCTCACCATATATAAACAGTGCATTGATCCACAAGAGAGCAAGAGTACTTTTGGGTCTCATGGTCACTTTAGGGCCAATATTTATAATGCTAGTAGCCCATCTATACATGATTTTGGGCAAGTGTATTGTTGTTTTGATTATGTACAACTGATATCCATTACTGCTTACTACCCCTGGTGGAGGAGCAAACATGCACAACTTGTAACTTATTGAAGAACCACTTGCCACATGATATTCTCAAACAACAATTGGGGAGATTGCACAGTATCCACTTGGGGAATGATTTGTACCATCCAAACTTGCACACAACCTTCAACATTTTTCTGATTTGGATGCCATATGGTGATGATGTGCCATTCATATTGTATGGAATGGTTTGGGTTAGCATGGCTCATGACATTGGAGAGAGGATCCTTGGAGATTCAATCTTCTTCTTGCCACTTGAGGGCAACCATGTTGCAGCCCAAGATCAACATGCCCTCTACACTTATCATAAGTGGAGAGGTGGACAACATGAGATAGGCCCTTTTGCCTATCATGTACATCTATTCAGCCCACCTACACTTTATGAGCCAAAGCTGGAGGGGATTTTTCATGAGTTGCCATGTTGGAGGGTGACTCATTTTATATGGATGATAGCTTGGGGGTGGAGGTTTCACTTGGGAATGAAAGTTTCCCTTGCATTTCAAACTCCATGCCTTGAGAGGACCTCTAGACAGCACATAGTTGTCTCCTTTGGTATTTTAATTTTGCATGATGATAGCCATTTGGGATGTACACCAAATGCTAACTTGTATGCTTGGGAGAGGCACTATGGAGTTCCATTGTTGAGACAACATCTTATTCTTTTGGGGAGCTCATCATATGAGGATGCTACAGGAAGAGGGAAGGAGACTTTCCAGTTCTATCCTTGCAGTTGCTTGAGGAAAAGCAACATTTGGGAGGGGAGGACAGTAATATTCCTAAAGTTAGCATGCAACTAATAGGAATATTAAATTTTGATTCTTGCACTTAATAGGTGAATAAATGGGGGAAAGGGACCCATACTTATCTTGTATTAGCATAAAAGCCCTCTTGGTATGAAAAGGGGACACCCTAGTAGCTGTATTTTTCACTTTCCATGTATGAAAAAGAAGAGGATCATGTTGATTCAGTCAAGTTGACTAAGTCAACAGCGCAGCATGAAGGAGTAGCCTTGATGGAGCTACAATGCAGCTTTGGAGAGAAAGTGATCACATGGTGTTGGAAACCCTAATGGGCGGGACCCAAGGTGAGGAGGCTCACAAACCTTATAAGGAGGAATATAGAAGAAATATGAGGTTAGCTTATGGATTATTGATTTTGGTCTGCTTAGACTATTGAGCATTCTTCAACTGTTGAGTTGAGTATGCATTTTTGTTTAGCACAAGGCATTCCTGCTTAGGGATTCCTTCTCCTTCCTTGAGAGATCTCTTAGAGGAGAATTGTTCTTCATTTTTCCACATCCAAGCTTGAGGCCAAGCATCCTCCTTCAGCTATAGTGTTATCCCTGTAGCAGGGAATGTTGTGTTGCAGGGTGTTGCAGTGGTAGACTTACAACACCAAGTTCTAAGCTTATCTTTCAAAGGAGGGAGCTCCCCTTTCTTTGCAAGATCTGTACAGGAGATTTATGAGCATATTGTACATCTTGGCATGTGGCCAAATCTTTCTACATCATCTACTTTGCATTCATTTGCAGAAACTGCGTTATTTTTCCCATAGTTGCAGTAGCAGGGTCAAGACCCTTGATCCTGAGCTAGTTCCTTGGAGGAAGGGCCAACCCTTCTCCCAGAAGGCTTTGTATAGCATTATTCTTCTGTTATTGTATATTTCAGCTATATTTATACATATTTTTTGTGTAACTATGTTTTACAGATCTAGATCTGCAGATCTTCTCTTTTATAAATTGTACTTTCTTGAAACCCTTGCCGGGTTATTCTTATTGTGTATAAAGAGGAAGGAATCTCCATTTTCTCAGCCATTGGATGCTTGTAGACTCCAGATCTATTATTTATCATTATTTTATGCATAAAATCTTAATAAAATAATGCTATAATTCTTCAATCATTTCTGCATGAGTTAAGCTATGGGGTTTGGGCGTATTTGAGTCATATTGGCTTTGGGAGATCTGTTTATGTTGGCTAGAGGGATTTGTTTCTGCTCCAATTCTGGATGTGAGTTGAATATGGTATATTATAAGGGATCCAAGTCCCATTTCTCACATATATAGGGTTATTTTCTGAAGACAACCGTTTTATACCCTATATTGCTGCATTTCCCCACTTTGGAAGGAGTGTATAGGCCATATTATTGCTTCTGATCATTCATTTGCTGGTTAAATTTACCTTTACATATTATGAACTAATTTACACCACTATGTGCTTGGTTTTCTGAAGCTCCAACTTAAGCATGTCGTAAGATATTCTTATTGTTGTAGATTTTCCCTATTTTGGGATATTACACATGGTTGAAGAAAAACTGTGCAATGGTTTTTATGGTGTTATTATAAGTGGGCATGGATTCTTCCCAGTTGGTGAAGTGGTATAATATGACGATAATGTACTTATGGCCACCTTAAGACTGTGGGTTACAATTCATGAAGTCGATGCTCCATTTGCAAAATGGGCCTATGACAATGACTTGGTGGAGGGGAGTAGGGGGAGCCTGGGTTCTGTGAGCATATCATTTGCAATGTTTACATTGCTTGACTGCTTGGATATAGTCAAAAAAAAAGTGGGTAAAAAATAACCTACGCGGAGGATTTTTTGGTCTGCTTCCATTCCGGATAGGTGGTCGCTGCAAGCTATGCTATGGAAGTCATTTAAGACCTGTTCTGCTTTGTTAATGGTAATTTATTGACGAAGGATGGTGTCAATGCCATGCTGATAGAGGACATCCCCCATAAGGGGGTAATGTTGGGCATGGTGGAAAATGTGCTGATGATCATCATGAGTGAGGTGTGAGTTTAACTTTTGGGTTTAGGGGAAAAGTAGAATATCACCGTACCAAGTATCATATGTAGTTATGACGAACAAGTGTTTGTCTAGGAAAGAGTCATTAACTGGGGACCCTTGGAACTATGAGGGGAGGTCTATGATGAACTCAACAAGGATCAAGGCTTTATTTCTTTAGGGGGAAGCAAAGTGTAAGTCAATTTCTTGCAAAATAACAACTCAACGGGTGTATTTGTGGTTCATCATATGACAGGTAAGTAGATATCACATGGGGTTGATATTTGCAACTATGGTAGTGGTATGTAGGATGATGTAGTGTTGAATCTTTTGTATGAAATGTATGAGTGCTAAGGCAATTTTCTATACTGGATCATACTTGAAGGGAGGACCAAATATGTTCTTTATTATGTAGTAAATTACATGTTCACGATTGTCAACTCCTTCTTGGACCAAGACCCATGCTATGGCTACTTCTAAAGATGATAAGTAGAGGGTATATTCCTTGGTATATTCAGGGGGATTAATGAGAGGTGCTTGTGATAGCGTGTCCTTTCGGGCCTCGAATTATTTTTGGGCTTCATCATCCCAGTGCAGGGGAATGTATGGAAAAAGGAAGTGCAAGAAACCATGTGCACATCTGGCATAATCTGGGACGAAGCGACGTAAGAAATTGGCCTTTATTTGTAGGCTTTGTAGTTGCCTTAAATATTTTGGTGGCAGGATCTCCGTATGGATTGGACTTTCAGGGGGTTTACATGAAAACCCTATTGGGAGATGGTGAATCCCAACAATCTTACCATTCTAACACAAAATACACACTTGAGGGGGTTCAGTCATAGGTTATATTTTCAAAACCTATAAAAAACCAAGCGAATATCCTCTAGATGTTCAAAGAATTTTTTGGAGGGAACTGTGAGGTCATCCAAATAGGCTAAGATGAGATGAGCTAGATCATGGAATGTATAATTCATGGCCCACTGGAATGTGGGTCCAACATTTTTAAGGCCAAAGGGAATAACGCAGTAGGAAAATTTCCCCAATGGGGTTTTAAAAGTAGTTTTATACTGATCCGTGTGGCGGATTTGGATCTGATTATAACTAGAAAAGTTGTCCATGAAAGACAATGCTTCATGTCCCATGCATGCATCGATGGCCTGATCAATGAAGGGGGTTGGATAGTTGTCTTTGGGAAATTCCTTATTTAGATCTCAGAAATCAGTACAAACTCAAAGGGTGACCTATTTTTTCATGATGGGTATAGGGTTAAAATCCCAAGAGGTATAAGTGATAGGGTAGATGAAACCACCTTTATAAAGCTTTTAAATTTTGAGTTTGATTGCTTTAGCTTTGGAAGGGTGGAGCTGACGTTGTTTCTGCCTAACATGGTGGGCATATGGCCATGTGTCAATGAGGTGTTCTATGATGGTAGGAATAATGTAGCTAGGTATTTCTGAGTAATACCAAGCAAATATGTCCCTATATTCTTGGAAGAGGGCCTTGTATGAGGCCACTTCATCTAGGGAACATGATGCCCCCAACACGATTTCCTCGACTATGCCTAGTTTGAAAGAAATATTTACCTTGGAAATGGGTGATATATTGGAAATATTCCCTTCCTGAAATGCATCGGGTGTTGGAACAAGATTCTTGAACCAATCTACCTGTCTTGGGGGTAGGAAGTCTTTAGCTTCTATTCTGCAGATGTTGTGACTTGGTGCCTTAGTAGGTGAGAATGATTTATCTGGTAAGAAGAAAGAGCAGTGATGCATAGCATCCCAAGGGAAGTATGGTTCCATTATGGCCTCTAGAATATCTTCATCTGAGTGAAAAGATGACTTGCATGTGTTAAATATTGTTGGAGGTTGTGAGGATGGTATTGAGATATAGCAGTGTTGGTTGACGAACAAGAAAATGACTTGGTGGTCGTTGCTATAGAACCCAATGATTTTGAAAATGCGCATATTACATGGGTCTACAAAGTCGGGGGTGACACTACCCTTATGATTGGTGTGGTGGTCTCGACACCAAAAACTAGTGAGCAGAAAACGTGAATCAAGGTTCCTACAATTGAGGAAATGAATCGTATATGGTGTTGTGTGTCATCAACACCCGATGATGGTGAGATTTATCTTATGGTTTCTTGAGGGTAGTTGTTGGTACTAATGTGATATATGGTTTGTGTTGTGGTGTCTCACATCTATGCCAACGATGGACTTGTTAAGGTGCCTAATGAGGGGTGCATACCGTGTGTCATTATGGGGTTGGGTATCTACTTGGACAGATTATGAGGTCCAAATATTATATTAGCGAAAACGAGCCAATGCTTTGCGGAATCGGGGAAGGGTTTGGAAAAAAAAAGTATGATGGTTCCACGTACAAATGCGACAGCTATGGAATTTGCACTTGGGTCAGTTGTTAGGGACAATTTGAGGGAAACGGTACCATTTATTAAGTTTCCGAAAATCGAGACACTGGTTAATCATATGTTCAGGTTCATTACATAAGGCGTAGATGGAGATAGGTTTAGGTGTCACTAATTTTGGTTTCCTTCTTGTATGGTGAGCATGAAGCTTTTTCCTCAAAGACACAAAAACAGGTTTTGGAATCATAATTAGTTACCGATGTGGTGGGAAGTAATTGGGGCACAATATTGGTTTGGTGAGGGCTCCCAATGTGTCTGGATAATGAAGAATTTCAAGACAATGGTGAGTGTAATGTCCATATTCCGTGCATACGACGATTGCATGGTTAGTGCATAATGCCTTATTTTATGTTGGGGTGGCCTTTTCTCCTCAGGGTGAAGGTGTGGCTATTGGTGATGTTAGGGCATGAAGAAGGGATTTTAACTCTTCTAACTATCAGCATAAGTTGGTTGGGATTCCTACTACTTTGCATAAAGCATAGGGTGTGTAGAAATTATCCAAAGGGATTCAATATGATCTTGTAATGTACTAAAACAAAATATTGAATCCTTTTACAATTTGCAGAAACCAAATTAGATTACACAATCACATAACAAGTAAGAGAAAGAAAAAATAAATCACACAAAAAAAGATGTATCTGGGGAAAGAAACTGTTAAAAACCCTGCTATATATATATATTTCATAAAGTGAAGACCATGAAAAAATACAATGATATTTCCCTCACTGAGAAATCTCTGCACTCTGCTGACTCTCTCACTTTGATCTAGGAAAAGTCAATCAAATACTTAACCAATTCTAAGTCTCTGTTTGACTAGCCCTGCTTACACATTCCTGGAGGTATTGTGTCCCTATTAATAAGGAAATTCCCAAGGATTGATTGCACAATTCCTTCAAGGCATCCTGATGAACTCATGCATGACCTGCATGATTTTCTAATTACACAACTGATAGTTATTTTCCCTTTAACCTCAATCTCAACTGGGCCTTCCTTAGAACTGACATGCAACAACTATTTATAGTGAATTATCAATTAACTAATTGATCACTACTTTTGAATTAATTCATATTTAATTCACTCGACCTGTCACTATCTCATCTCTCAGTTAGAACTAGTTAAAATGATTTTAACCCAATTAATTGTGTTAACTAATTAACACTCACAAAAAGTTGTAATTAGGCCCCCTAAAATCATGGGAGTATTCTACATGGCTCCTCTCTGACCTTAAACTCGAATTTCCTAAGCTAAGGAAGTCTTCCTAACTCAGTTAACTCATAAAAGTTGTCATGAGATGAAATTATAATTTCTCTTCCAATTTAATTAAGGGAAAATTAAATTAGAAGCCCCATGGGTGCCATTTCTTGGTGCCATTTCAACACTCCCTCTCAACAAGAAAGGGATTAACTTCTTCCCCGATCTTGTCTATGTGGAACTAGAATTTGCTTCTTTCCAGTGCCTTCGTAAATATGTATGCATCATGCTCCTCTGTGGGAGTGAAATCTAATGACATAATCCACCTCTACACAAAATATCTGAGATGGTGATACCAAATATCAATATGCTTAGACCTGTCATGAAAAATTGGATTAACTAAGAGTTTGATGCACCACTGGTTATCACAATGTATCACCATCGGATCCATCTATCGACTAAAAAAACCAACAAGTATCTTCCTCATCTAGATGGCCTCACATCCTGCCTGGCTAACTGCCATGTACTCTCCCTTTGTTGAACTAAGTGCAACTGATCTTTGTTTCCTGCTGTACTAGGAAAATTTTGTTCATCCTATGTTGAAGATGCCCCTTGATGTGCTCTTCCTGTCGGATGGAATCCCTGCCAATTCTACATCTGTGAAGCCTTGAAGCTTCACTCCCTCTGTCCTTATGTACCATAATCCATACTCTGTAGTGCCTATGAGTTATCTCAACACGTTATTTTTAGCCTTCCAAAAGATCTTGGTAGGCTTAACCATAGCTTGACTAGGTTGGTTAACTGCGTAGCATATGTATGGTCGTGTGTTCACCAAATACATGAGTGAGCCCACAAGTTTCATGTAAATAGTAGCATCCACTACTTCACTTGTAGTAGCATCCTCCTTCCTCCACTTTATTACTAGAGGAGTCTCCATGAGTTTACTTCCCTCCATGTGTAACTTCCTGAGGATCTTGTTGGCATAATTGAGCTGAGATACAAATATCTCCCCATATTTTTTCCATATTTCCAATCCTAGGAAATAGTGTAAGATGCCCTGTCCTTCATCTCAAACTATCTTGTAAGATCCTCTTTGCAAGACTTGATGAGCTGCTTATCACCTGTCAATATCATATCATCGAAATAAATTAAAATAATCAAAATATTACCATCTACCACAATATGATAAAGGTTCGCATTCACATCCACGTCACTCTTGGTGAAGCCCAACTTGGTGAAATAGTTGTCGATCCTGGTGTACGAAGCACAGGGTGCTTGCTTTAGCCCATACAATGCTCTCTTGATTCTGCACAAATGTGACTCCCTATAAAAGTTCTCAAAGCCTTTCCTACTCAATTTACATGTCTTCCTCAATAAATTCATTGAGGATGGTTGTCTTTACATCCATCTAATGTATATTCCATCCCATCTACACTGAGAGCGCAAGGATGGATCTGATTGATGAGTACCTTGTGACTAGTGCAAAATACTCATCATAATAAATCCCCTCCACCTGAGAGAAAAATTTGGCCACAAATATGGCCTTGTGCTTCTCCACACTCCCATCTGCTCCCCACTTCACCTTTTAGACCCAGAAGTCATTATCACCATTTTAAGCATGTATGAGGTCATCATTACCCTTTTGGCATGTATGTGTCATGATTTAAGCATGAGTTGTCATCTAAAACTTAAAACCTTATCCTAAGCTGCTATTTGTCACTCAACATTAATTCTTTCATGTGAAACATCTCAATGTCACTTTTTGAGAGCTGCTTCATCACATCAAGTAGCATGTTGTCCAATTTGACTTTACAAGTGTCACCTTTTTAAGAGGGAAACTTGGCTATAAAAGGAGATGGTCATGTGTAAGAAAGCACACAAAGGAGGCTCTGCGGATAATATAATAATCTCATGGATCTTAATATATTCATGGAGGACCATATCTTTGTTGAAGCATGCATCATATTCAAGTTGTTTGAATTTCTGCTGGAGTTAACAAGGAAATTTCTCTGTTTTTGAATTGTTTGAGCAGTAAGTTTAAAGAGAAGATTATGGATGAAAAGAGATGAATTTGGAAATTATTAGAGAGGTTGTTTTCAATTACAGGACAAGGAAAAATAACCTCTCTCACTTTTCTCACAGGTGCTATCAGTTGGGAGATACAAGGATTTCTTTGAGCCCTATTTTCAGAAAACAGAGTTTTCCTGTTTTAAACATGTTTTTCAAATGCAGGTTCTGGATAGCTGGAGATGGTTTTCAAAAACCCAAGAGAGGTTTTTCTTCCTAACATTCTTATTGACAAAAATTTCCCCCATTTTTTCAAAAGACACCATGGAGTCGGAGATATAATCTCTGTTCTAAGACCTATTTTTAAGAAAAAATAGGAAAAATCTGCAAAGTGGTATTAAATATGAAAGGTGAGATGGATTGTGTTCCTCATTAGTTTGATGAGGTACATAACATGAAGAGGGGTTCATGGCATGTTGAAGATCAAGTTAAATTCCTCCATGAGAAGTTATAATTGATCCATGAGGAGCTGGATAAGAAGGGTCTTAAAATGATTGTAATTGAAGAGCCCATAGCTCAACTCATCATCAATGAAGAAGAAACACCTCGAGACTCTTAGGTTGAGTTGGTTTATGTTTTTAAAGGTCAATGGCATGTTTAAAATAAATTTTTTACAGCTGGAAGGTATCTTTTTCAAACAAGGAAAAAATCTGGAATTTACAATGTTGTCAGCAGTTTCGTAGCGTTTCCTAGGCTTGAAGCGAGGAAAACGCTATGAAACCACGTGTAGCTTTATTTTTTTCATTTAAAACCATTTTGGGAAGCTTCCAAGGGGTGAAAATGATATTGAAGATGTGTCAACGCATGATGAGGACCATGCAAGAGAAAAGAAGCAAAAATTCTAATGGCAGAGGTCATTTTTTGTATGCTACGAAAGTACGCTACGAAACTATCATACTTTCGTAGCGTGTTGTTTTTAAGGTTCATGAGCAGGTTTTTGGGAAGTTTTGGATAGGTGGACACTTTCAAAGGTTCAAGGGACTTTTTCAGCAATCATCCAAGACTTGAAGACCATGAGATGAAGACAATTCATCAACCAAACCATTCGTTGAAGATAAGGACATGTTTTCCTGAAAAATAGGGTTTGTTTCCATATTTTGAGGAGAGTAATCAAGATGTCAAGTAGTGATGATTTCTGTGATAGATAATTTGAACATGTGAAGAATTAGTTGTCAGATGTGTAACTATTTTAGGAGATAAGGTATTTGATGTAATAATTAACAGTTTGAGTGCTATTAGGAAAAGGAATGTTTTGTAGTGTAGCTATCATTTTCTCATTAAAGCACATGTTTTCTTGTTATGCAAGGTGTCATTAGGAAAATTTCGATGAATCTAGATTAGAGGCAAATCATCTCTCATGTAACAAGGTCTATTAAAGGGCAGATATTTGAATTTGTAAAGGGTTGGAGACTTTTTGCAGAAAACTTCTGCCTTATGTATTTTGACTCATATCAGTAATACAAAGAGGTTTTCTTCTTGACAGACCTGAGATTCTCATGGGGTTTTTAATGTTTTATTGATATACATATTATGTTTCACCACTTGTAGTATATTTCATTGCTATTACTCACAATTCATAACTCTATGCTCTGACTTCCTTTAGTAATGAAATGACTGTGTTTTCCTATGTTTTATGAGTGAATTACCTTTGAACCACTAGCAGTAGATTTCATTGCTATTAATCAGAATTCATAACTCTATGCTCTGAATTCCTTTAGAAATAAAATGACTATGTTTTCGTATGTTTTATGAGTGAATTTACTTTGTGTTGATGGGAAAAATTGTACTTCCAACAACAAGGGGGGTCTCCCCAATGAAAGGTCCCAATTAGACCTCACACCATTTGGGATAGGAGCCCCATCCAATGTGTGGGCCCGACTGTCGCCATGATTGTTTCCACTCTTGGTTGTCGGATGAGAAGATGATGGAGTAGAGTCGAGGATTAAATGACCAATCAGTGAAGCAAAATCAACCCAAGATTATTGAACCATAAAAAAAGATGCAAGAAAGTCTAAGTAGCAAAAAATAAAGGGGGGTATGCCAAACTAGGATCAGTGAGCCAAAAAACTAGTCAAACATACATGAAAGAAAACATGCCAGAAGTTAACTGCAAAGTAGTTCACAATATATTACCACCGTGGAAAGGAAAAATAAACACTAATCCAAAAGTAGACATACATACAACCACTGCGAAATAGTTCATAACCGATGGTATGCATGAAATCAAACGTACAACGTAATGAAGCACTAGACAACTAGTACTATCACCACAAACAAGCACGTGAATCAGTGCCGGGAAGGAGAATATATTATTAATGTTGCTACAATGCCAAATACATGTTTTCAACTCGTTAAAACCCAATAGTGGAACATGGGCTATTCATCTCAATGCATGATAAAAAACCCTAGCCTCGCTACCCCTCTTTCTACTTGATACCAAGCGCTGAGTGCCTTTAGCTCTCTAGCAACAGTTCCTCTATCGTACTGGCTTTCGTTTTCGAGCTAAAAGTCATTTCTCCTTTTCTCGAAGTTGTATGTATAGGCTGAGATGACTCTTGAGTTGCCCTTGACTCTTGGTCTTTCCAAATGTTGGGCTAGTTTGCGACTTAGGGAAAACTACGACCTACGACCCCGAGAAATCCGTGACCTGCGACCTCAAGCAATTCGTGACTTGCGACCTCGGGCAATCCGCGACTTGCGACCTGTGGCAATCCACGGCTTGCGACCTTGGGCAATCCGTGACTTCCGACCTTTGGAAATCCGTGACTTGCAACCTCGGGCAATACGCGACTTGCGACCTCAATCCATCTATGAATTGCGACCTGGAGTTTCGTCCCTTCTTCCTTTCTCTTTTGGAGATGTTAGAACCTTGCTCTCCGAAGGATAGCCTTAGCTCTCACCACCTGAATCAACATCTTCTATCTACCAGTGATGCCATTGCCATGCTAAGGGAATTTCCATGAGTCGATAAGTGGGAGAGTGATGTTTTCATTTTGAGCGAGATCCTGAGTATCTGTATAACGAGCGTTTCTTTGTTGGCTTGAATCTAGGTTGTGCGACTTCTGGGGAAGTGAGGAATTCTTTATCTGGTCGTCATCATAATTTCCTCATATTACATACTTTTATGTAAATTATACATGTATAACACATTAATTAACATATATATATATATATATATATATATATATATATATATATATATATATATATATATATAGATATATATATATATATATATATAGATATATATATATATATATATATATACACACTCGTTGAGGAAGGAAAAAAAAACGTAGATGCCTTAAGGGAACATTGGAATAAAATCAGGGGATTTTAACAACTATCTTGGACCCCTACATAGTCCCATTTTGTAGGAAATGTATGAACAACCTATTCGAGCATTGTTTTTACTCATGGAATGGGGATAAAATTTGAACTGTCAAATGACGTTCATCATATAATAGAAATGCATAGTTAGCCCCAGCTTGATATTCCTTTCAAAATGCGATGATGCCCGAAACAAAAGAAAATCTTCAAACATTGTACGGGCTGGGATAAGATTGTGGTGTGCGACTTCAACAAAGCTTTGGTAGGCTGCGACTTGGAGAAGGGCTGTGACTTAAGCGAGTCCCAAGGTCGCATCTCCATGTTTCTGGCCCCTTTTGAGGCGTGCGACTTGGCGACTGGGTGAGGATAGTGACCTATGGAAGTTGCATATTCGCAGCCTCTGATAGGTCGCACTTTCTTTCCATGTCTCAGGCTTGCGACTTTGCGACCTGTAGAGGTCTACGACTTGAAAGGAGGTTGCGCAGTCGCATTTCGGGCTGGGTCTCATTTTGTCTTTCATGCTTCAGGATTGCGACTTTGCGACCTGTGGAAGTCTGCAACTCGTTAAGAAGGTCACACAGTGTTTCCTGCGACCCATTTTGAACCATGCGAAACAGTATCTCCTTCAGGACATGGATTTCTCATTCGCGCATATTTCTTGACTTGCCGGTTCTTCCATACCCACATTCTTAGAATTTGCTTGCATCCGACATCGTTGACGTAGTGAACTATATGCCCGCTTCCTGCATTAACTGTGAGACGAAATGTGTTTGATCCAGTCATTTACAGGTTGAACTACGCGGCCATGCGAAATCCTCCCGTGACTCTACGATTCAATTTCGTAATTTTCATGCATTCACTTGGTTGAATTTCGAAGTGAGGTGATTATAGTCACTGCTTCTTCTCCATGGATATGCAACCATCACCTGTTGTTGGTAAGCATGCGCATCCCATCATCTTCCCTTCCCGGAATTCCGTTGGATGCAAGAACAAATGCGCTGCTCTTAATGCACCTGTGTTGAACGCTATTTTAGCAAATGTTCATCATGTCAATGCAGCGTTAAGCTCCGTGTTTACTGCCAATGCTAACATGCAACGCCCAAACATATTTTTTTATTTGACAGTGTGCTTCAAATGTTTATACTGAGACGGCCACTATGCATGGCCCTTCATCTTTGATGGCATATCGAAAGCAGAGATGTGCCTTTCACCTCCTTCTCTTATGATCCTCCAATAGATATGGACTGCTCAATTAGCATCAGACCTCAATGTAGTCACAGCCACAATGTGTAGGCATTCATTACGTGCCAATGCTTGCATGAAATATGGTTCCTTGGGCAGTTGATGAGGTGTGTAAGTTATTTGATATAGATCTATGCCTATGCTACATCATGACCCTTTTATATCCTCAACAGGAAACTGTGCGGAAAAAATCAACTCCGGCCTTCCATAGATAAAAGTATATGGGCTAATTTTTAATTCCGCAGATGCATTGAAGTCATAAATCGAAACGCTTGGGTTTGCGAGATGTGGAGACTATGATTGAAGCAGCATATTGTGGAGGATGCTATTTATTTTGGTGGCCTTACAACAAAACAAAATGATTTATTTTCCCCGAAAGGTAAGGGTTAGAGGGCCAATACTATGTCGATGAGAGGTTTCTTAATGCTCTTTTCTTGAATTTTTTAGTATCATGCTTCAGTGGTAAGCTCCTCCTTCCCTCACGAGATTGCAATCAAATACGCATTGCAAAAGGAGCACGTAGTCTCAAATATATTTCTTTCAGTCGTGCACTTCGGTTCCACCTCCAAGAAACCCGAATTCTTCATTGTGCAAGACTATCTATATCTGGCTTCTTTTCCTCCTAATCGAAAAGTCTCCACAACGCATATGTATACATGCCGCGAAATTTTTTAGGGCTCCATGTCGCGTGGGTCTTTGGGTGGTCCATAAGGCGCATTTTACGAAGACAGATTTATTCCTTTGTTAGCCCACAACTTTTCAAAACATTTTTTAATGCATAGTAATTAGAATCCTCGCTTTTCCCTCTAACTATGGCTTTGGTATGCATTTGGGATGGGATCTCTCTTTTAATTAAAATATAATCCCCCATTGAACAAGGTATCTCTCTTTTCTTAAATGACTTGCATGCAACCTTTGCTTCAACTTATGCCCAACTTCTTGCAGCCTTGATAGAGATTCGTGACCTTGGTGACTTTGTTGCTTTTTTCCTTTCGTGCTTCACCAACATAGTGCATTCTCTTCATCATAATTATTCGTTATACAGATAGGAGCCTGAGCATCACTTGATACAGGAGCATTAGACTTTTGCTGCTCCGAACCTGTTAAAATGGGAAAGTTGCGCAAGAATATATTATTAAAAGTCAGACCTCGACCACCATAACCTTCAAAAAAATACAGTGCGTGATCTCGTGCTACCAACCCATGAGTAGATCGACCTTGTGGAGAATTAGATTCAGGACTAAGAGTGCTCTCCCCAACTGATTTCCTAGTATTGACTGATGTCTTTGTCTTCTCAAAAATATTCCATTTCAAATACAAATTTGATATGCTAGAAGCTGAGGACAAAGGAACCTATAAAATACATGTATCACTTAATCGCAGCGTGCCATGGTGACCATCGTGAATAATAATTAAATCAGGATCCATTAAAGTGGCTACATGATTTGATCGTGGTAATGGGGCATCCCCTTGAACTTCAGGAATGATCTATTTATTTCTCATTACATCATAGATGCTCAAGCAATCTTTTTTGACGATTCAAACATCACTTTCCCCCCCGAATAGAACAACCTATGATCCAGCAGTGGTTAAGGAATGGTAACCTCTTCCACATGGGAATCTTCCACCAAGATTCAATGCATTCCACTCTGGTGAATCTGCTTACCTGTATGAAGAAGAGAAAGATCCCCCAACCAATGAGGATCATCGTTTCCATAACCTCCATAACCTCAATGAATCATAATGGTTATGCTCTCTAAAGGGTGCAAAACTGCAGCATGAGTGCTCCTGCATCTAACTTCAACATAACCCTTTATAACTGGACCATTCCACTGTAAAGTGTTCATGTTAAGCCAATGAATGTCATCGAACATTGTACTCTGACTATTTCCATCTATAACCCATAAGTATCGATCACCTATAAGAGTTTCAGTGTGGTATGCCCATGGAGAAAATGGCACTTTCTGTTGAAGTTGGTTTCACTGTTCAAGTAAAAAAAAAAACCAAAGATCATCAAAAAATAAATTTCCATTGAAACCCCCAAGGATAAATAATTTATTTCCAACAAGTGTGGTTGTATATCCAGCTCGACCCTTGAGAACATGATGACCTTAATTACTTTACATGAGCTTGGTGAAGTACCCAAAAAGAATTCCTAAATGATCCAAGGTGAAAGGGCTTCTAATGAATACACAAAAAAAATTCCATTCGAGCGTATGCATGATGATTCCCCCCACACATGGCATGGCTGCGGTGAAAGTATCGCGTCATGATGGTGAGAAGGTTTGCTGACTATAGGCCAGGTCAAAACCCTAATGGCTAAGAGAGCAGAGGGGGACCCAAAATTTTGGGTGGTGTTGTAGCGGCTACAACACTTTGTTAAATACCCTTATCTACCTCAGCTTCCATGTCAAGAAACCTTGCCACTGAAACTACTGATTGTTGACTCCATAAGTCCAATGGTTGCAAGCCTGCATTGTTTTCAACCTACATACACAAAAAGATCAAGTTACTTTCCAAATAGAGTTAGCCATCTAGTACTATCATTATCTAATATCATAAACCCCTTTGAGAGAGCCCTCTCAGACTGAAGAGGCTAAGCTTCAGTCAAAAGTTGGTTTGAAAAAATTACATAGAGTTGTCTGATCAACATCCAATTACGTGCAATTTTGTGATAACAACTATGGTGTGGGTGCTCCCACATTCTCTCTCGCATCTAGCAACAATATTCAAACCTCTTTGGTGCGCTTCCTTCCATCTCTAGTGGATGTATTTGCATGAGTGGTTTCTAACACTCTCTGTTCCTCTGCTTGTGGTTGTTCCACATACTAAGGTTCATCTTTTGGACCCAAGAGCTCCTCAACTGCATGCAACTCAAGCTCCCTCTCAAGGGACAATCACATGGATTTCTCTCCATCAAATTTCACATCTTTTCTGACCACTATAATCTTTTATGTTGGAAAGTACACCTGATAGTTGTGAGGTGTATCAGTGTACCCCACAAATATCCCCAACTCTATTGCTGGCTCTAGCATCTTCCTGGCATCTTTGGTCACAAGGAAATAAATAAATGAACCAAAAATTTTAAAATGCAACACATATAGTTTCTTACCTAAAAAAGCCTCCTCTGTTGTACTCATCCCAAGTATTCGATGAGGACTTTTGTTCTGCACAAATACTGTTTTATTACATGCTTCCTCCCACAGATGCAACAGTAGACCCTGATCATGCAACATAGCTTGTGTTGCTCCCAAAATAGTTATGTTATTTCTTTCTGCAACCCCATTTTGTCGTGGCTTATGAGGTGCTATCAATTCTCTTCAAATTCCTTCTGAGGCACGTAAGTTCTTGAATTTGTTAGAGACATATTATCCACCAGTGTTGCTCCTCAGAGCCTTCACCTTCTTCCTTGTATCTTTCTCGACAAGTGCCTTGAACTCAAAAAACTTGGAGAACGTCCAATATTTCTTTTGCATGAAGAAAATCCAACATTTTCATGAAAAATAATCTACAAAAATCACATAATATCTATGTTTTTCTTTGGAAGCTGTTGAGAAATTTCCACACATGTTTGAGTGAACTCTCTCAAGGATCGTCTTTGCTCGACTTTCCTTATCGTGAAAGGTAGCTTTGGTATACTTCCCCAATGTACAACCTTTGCATGTATCTCTCTGCACAAGTGTACCCTTTGGAAGTCCTGTAGAAATATGTTGCATGATCTTCAAATCACCATGGTGTAGATGGCCCAACATCCAGTGCCATAACTCACTGATATCTTGGCTCTCCACCTTCTCTGCTTTCATACTCAAGGAAACACAGTTTTCTACATCCAATTTGTATAGGTTCTTTACTTGAACCCCAATATTTTTCACCTGTCCCATGGCTTTATGATGAAGGAGCGTCTTTCCTTAACTGAATATCACATCATATTCATGGTCTTCCAACATAGCAACATAAACCAAAATTTTCTTTAAACCAAGAACATCAATGACATATTTTAATGTGAGTGTATTACCTGATTCCCTCTGAAAGGTAGCTATACCTACACCGATAGTGCTATACCTCCCATCATCTCCCATCTCGATGTGCATATGGAGATCCTTCTCCTCCAAGATACTGAAGAATTATTTGTTTCTAGTCATACGGAACGAATCTCTACTATCCAAGTACCACACAAATTCCATCATCGATGAAACCATGCATGAGATGAGAGTGAAATCCAACTCGAATTGTGAAGCAATTTCTTCACTAGCTACTCCTCTTGAGGCCTTCTTGTTGGTCTTATTTTGTGGACAATTTGTGGCATAGTATCCATGCTCATGAAAATTGAAACATTTTACCTTTGAAAAGTATCACTTCTTTCCTAACTTACCATTGGAATGGGATGTCTTCCCTTGCCCTTTGTTCACCTTTCCATCTAAGGAAAAAATCTCCTCATCATTGGTGCTCCACCGAATATCTTCTTGTACCAAGTCAGACCATAATCTCTCCTAGTCTAGCATCTTCTCCCTCCCATTCATAGAGTTCTAGTAGTTATGCTAGCTCTTGGGAAGGTCTAGAAAATCTAGGATCACAAAATGATCCTAGGAAACTTTTATTCCAACAATTCCAAGCTCATTTTGACATTGAATGAACTTTTTCAAGTGTTTTTGGATCATTTCGCCCTTCTTCGTCTTGATCTTTCAGATCTTGTCTTTAAGCGCCAGCTTCCTATGGTCGTTTCTATTTTGAAACAGAATTTTTAAGGCCTTCCACATATCATATGGAGTTTCATTTCCATGGGGACTTGAGACAATATGATCTCAAACTCCCTCTAACAAGATCCTTCTCACCTTTGCTGCCTTATTCTTCCATGCATCAAGAAGTTGAGCATCTTCTATTGCAGGCCGGGGAATATCACTTTCAATGCATGCCTTTAGCTCATTGTCCTCTAGCACTGCCACAATCCTATCCTTCCATGCTATGTAATTCAAATTTCCCTCATGGGAATATTGGAGTCCTAAGCCATTGCAAGACATCTTGATCTATTGTTGGTCCTGAAGAATAAATCTGCAAATTCGATGTACCTATTAAAAAATAATTCTAGTTCTTCTCTTCTATTGTGATTCTTGGTGCTATGATACCATGTAGAAATTATCCAAAGGGATTCAATCTAATATTGTAATTTTCTCCCTTCTACAATTTGCGGAAACCAAATTCGACCGCACAATCACATAACAAGAGAAAGAAATAATCAATGAAAAAACACAAGATGTATCCGAGGAAAGAAACTTCTCAAAACCTCGCTATCTGTATATTTCATAAAGTCAAGCCCATGAAAAAATACAATGCTATTTCTGTCACTAAGAAACCTTCGCACTATGTTGACTATCTCACTCTGATCTAGGAAAAATCAGTCAAATACTTAACCAATTTTCAGTCTCTGTTTGACCAGCCTTGCTTACGCATTCATGGAAGAATTGTGTCCATATGAATAAGGAATTTCCCAAGAATTGATTGCACAATTCCTTCAAGGCATCTTGATCACCTCATGCATGACCTATACAATTTTCTAATTATACAACTGATAGTTATCTTCCCTTTAACCTCAATCTCAATTGGGCCTTCCTTAGAAATTACATGTGAAAAATATTTATAGCGAATTATTAGTTCATTTATTGATCACCACTTGTGAATTAAATCATATTTAATTCTCTGGACCTATCACTAGCTCATCTCTCAGTTAGAACTAGTTAAAATTATTTTAACTCAATTAATTTAGTTAACTAATTACAACTCACAAATAAATGTAAATTGACCCCCTAAAATCATGGGATAACTCTACATGCCTCTTCTCTGACCCTCAACTCGAATTTCCTAATCTAACTAAGTCTTCATGGCTCAGTTAAATAATACAAGTTGTCATGAGATGAAATTACAATTTCTCTTCCAATTTAATTAAGGGAAAATTAAATCAGAATCCCCCTTGGGTGCCATTTCTTGGTGCCATTTCAATAGGGTGGTGGTACCCTAGGTGAGGAATAGTTTGTGGCTTCCAACTTCTTTCCTTTTTTCTTATCCCTCTTGATGGAACTTACTGGTGTCGATGCAGACATAGCTTGTTTTGGGTTGGTTTCCTGATAAGGGGCTATAGGAATGATGCATGTCGAGGTGATACCTGAGTTTGTTGATATGACCTGAGGGGCTAATACTAGAGATGTATTACAAAATCCATATTCAACAACATGAGTGTTTGCATGAATTGGTGCGAAACAAAACCAGGTGGAGGGTATAAGAAGGGTGTATGAGTGATAGCGTAGGATAATAATGTTGAGTCAATAAGCACAATAATAGGGGTGTCGGGAAATGGTTCCTGAGGTTGCAATGTGTTTGACAAGCTCATCATGCACACTACGGCTGAAGGGGGAGCCTCTATTAGCGGTGGGTCTTCTGGGTATGTTCTAAGCAATGATGATGGTTTGAACATCCTTGGTGACATTTCCGTAAAAGTGGTAATCAACTCTCCATGGGATCCTACGAAAGGTAACACCCCATTGGGAGCGTTTGAGATCTTTTTCTCGTAGTATGTGAGTTTATCTACCGCAACGATTTTCCTGTCATGGGGGGACATCATGATATGGAATAAAAAATATCCCACTGCAGTCATAACATAAATTTAGTTGTGGCCCAAAAATATGTTGTAATCAAGTTGGGCATTAAGGACTTCTATATCGATGAACACAATTTTTCCAGCAAGTTATACTAGTACATCCTGAAAAAGGACAATGGGGGAAGATGGGCACCCGTCATATGCTCTAAGTTTAATGGGTGATGTATTTAGTTTGGAAGAAACTAACTTCTGAAAAAATTTCTTTGACATGACGCAAGTAGATTCCCCCTCATAAAAAATGCAATGATGTATGTTGATATTATGAATGGTGACCAGAATCTAGAAGACGACTATCAACAAAAGGCATGGGGTAGAGTTATCAAAGTCCAACTCCATCAAATGAGAATCGACTGGGTCAATGGATCCTAACGTGGAAATAAGGGTTTTCCATTGGGTTGGGTAGGTTTTCAAAACTTCTAGTGTTGACATGGTCGATGGGGATTGGGATAAGTCATCAACTATATTGTAGCTATGAGCAAACTTTGAATTATGTCTAGTTTGAAGTTGAGGCACTTTGACCATGAGTGGGATGGTTTCAACAAGCGATTGAGGGATCGTCAAAGGTCTTGTAGGTTTTTTAGTTGTATTTGTGGTTGATGTTGAAGGTTTGTTTCCAGAGGGGTTCCACAGTCCCTGTTTAGTGTTTGTAGGAGAACTTACTATCCTATCATGTAGATGTCACAATTGGTGGTATCCATGGAATTCCCTCCTGGGGGATTCTGATACTGTTGTTGGGGGTTTTCATGTTTGGTATTCACTACTCCATGATGGGGGAAAGGGTCCTACATAACGACATTTTTTTGGTATGGCCCACCCTTCCCCTTGGTATCTTTCATCCTTTTAAACTTAAGGAGTTGAGGGAAATAGTGGGTGTAATGGCCATACTCCCCAAAAATAGCACATGCATGATTAGTCATTAGACTAGAGTTCTTGCTCTAATTTTGTGAGTTTTTATTGCTTTGGCTTTGGTTTTGGTTTCAGTTAAGGGGATTTCCCCCGGTTGGTGGTCGTGAAGGTTATTCCCCCCCATGAATTTTGTGAGGTTTCCAAACTCGACTATTGAAAAGACTGTTGCCATTGTGGAAAATAAGGTTGTATAAAATTAACCCCAACGTTAGGTCGTGTTGGGGGGGATTCTACTGGGATGCAATAAAGGGGAAGTAGGGATTCCCTTTCCATGGGTTGGTGTAGGTGATCCGGGAGGTGGAAATTACCTCTGATGTGAGTGGGGGTGTTATAGGCCATTTTGTCACATCTGGTCAATAGGCCTCCTAATGGGATCAATCAACATCCTTTCCCCCTTTGTCATCATCATTGCACAAAGCCCTAAGCATGGATATTTCATTCCCCATAGTTTCTGCCTGAAACTACATCATATGAGCCAGTATTAGGACCAACGCTCCCTCACCTCTTGTTGGACTGTGTTCAACTAAAGTTTTATCCACTGTGGCCTACGTTGATCACCTACAGGTTGCTCCCCTTTGCACTTGCATTGGTTCTAGAAATTTGGGAAAAAGAGAGAGAATCTCAAAGCCTCCATTTATAGAAGCTTTTAAGATATGTTGTAACCATTTCCCTCAGATAAAAATCTCGAATCCTATCCTATCCTACCTTGGATTTTCCATCCCTTATCCTTATATCTCATCCTCCCATCAAGAGTGGATCATAATCCATAGATTGGTAAAAGGATAAGAACTCCCAACTTACCCCACTAGTCTATATATTTACAACCTTCCATATGCAAGGGGTTGGATTTTGGAGAGTGATTATACCCTTATGCTACTACTGTGAGAGACATAATTTCATGCATTTAGGGTGATTGTATGTGCACTTTGTAACAAGGAAAGGACAAGTCAACTTGGAGGAGCTCTTTTACAAGATTAACACCTATTTTTTTTTGTAACTCACTCCATTTCTATTAATTCAAAGAGTTATATGTTTTCCTATATATGATGTTGTTATTTAATTTATTTCAATACCATGTTGATCTATTGAATTTTCAAACACAAGCATGGTAAGCACATGAGAATAGGAAAGATAAGCATGGATATCATATTATTCACAATGATATACATTTATAGTAAATTAGGTGTGACTCTTGGATTCCACATTCCAAGGTCACTTGGACTCCCTAAGTCTCTAGAATCCTTCCACACTAACCCTAGAAGGATTAGGTGTCCAACATCCCCCCCCCCCCTCTTACTCCAAAGGGGTATGTGTGAGTCCAAGAAGAGAGTTTTAATACAAAATGGCAGCACTAAGTTGAATGTGCTCTCTGAAATGTTGGCCTAATGAGGTGGTTTAAGGATGACCACCAACACTGGAACACTTAGTGCAGTACTCATAATGTTTTGAAGAGGGAGACATTCAACCTGGAAGAAGGAAGGTCTATAACCTGTGATGGTTTAAGGATGACCAACAACTCTGGAATTCTTGATGCATTTTCTGGAACTCCTCCAAATTGGTAAGAAGTTGAAGTCTTTTTGATAGAGGAAGTGTCCCCAATTATTTGAAGAGGAAGAATATCAACCTCACATAGATGGTTTAAGGTTGAACACAAAACAAAGGCATGCTCATGGGCATTTGTGTCTCTGGCTACAACTCTAAATCTGGAATGGAAGGTTGTGGCTTAGGCTTTCTTGAACTATTGTGTCTCTTGCTACAACTCCGAATCTAGAATGGCAGGTTGTGGCTCAGGCTTGATTGATGTGTCTTTGAAGCTTGTAGATGACCATCATTTCCCCCCTGTTAGATACAAGGTGAGATGACAGAGAAAAATCAACTGCAATACAATTCAATACTCTAGAACAACTTTTGACATATGACTGAAACATCTTCTTGGTTGTTGATGCCCATTGCCAAGAAGCGATCCATCCAAGATGAATCTTTGTTCCTGCAATAGGCTTGTTTTTGAAGCATCTGGGTGGTGAATAATGAGTGTGCTAACCACAAGCAGTTTGGCATGGGTGAAGATCGAAAGAATGATATTTCATATGGCCAAGTCACCACACAAGTTGGCATTATCAATATGTTGTGGTCATTGTGAAGAGGATGAGGATTTGGAACAACTAAAGGTGAAATATCATAAAGAAATCCAACACTTTGAAATTGAATGGGATTGGAATAGTCTGGAATATGAAAAGACACCTCCTTTTCATATCCAAGACCTATTATGTGCTTTTTATGGACAAGATCTTCCCAAGGTTTGATGATGGGCTTGGGAAGTGTAGGCTGGATTTTTGCTTCTACATTAAAATCTGATCTTGTACTGGGCTAAGTGATCTAAACAATTTCTTGTTGCTGATGGGAGTTTGCCTCAATGTTCTAATAAAAAAGAAGTTCATAATTGCAACTCTTTTGCTGAAGCTCATCTCGCTGTAGCTAAGATTCTAGTTGCATAAAATCAATATTTTATTGTGCATGATGCAGGAAAGTTTGAATGTCAAAGAGAGTGTCTTTACTAATTTTGGCTATGTCACTAGTAGTATATTGTATCATAGTTTCCAAGAACTCTAATATTTCAAAAAATTTGGCCATTTTCAAAAAAAATCAATCGAAAGAAATGAAGGGAGTTGGCTTCAACCGATAATGCACCTTTGATATTGAAATAAGAGATAATAATACTATCATCAATGAATATGCAGTGTTTTCTAATGCAGAAAAATATAACATATCCACAAAATAATAATTCCACCAATTAAAGCCATTTAAAAACTTTAAAAAATTTCTTGCAAATCCACCTTATTTTTTGAGGCAACGCCAGTTAATTTACTTTTCTTGAGCACATAATTCAAGGTCATTGATATTTGGATATCTTCTCTAACTCCTTTGCCTGGTTCAACATCAAACTACATGCATCACTCCATTTTAGTGCACATAACTCAACACACATTATTGATGCTCAACACAATATATCCATTCAAAAAATTGAGCAAGACTTTCACTGCACCATTCACACTATTCAACGATGGATTTAACGCTTTCATATGAATCTAAGCAATGAGTTGGTGTAGCAAAGCACTCGATATTCAAAATTTTCAGAGATTGACTAGACGCAAATAATTTTCATTGGCTCAATGTATCGATGCAAACACATTGTCTATTCCATGGAACTAGATCTCGCTATCTTAATTTTTGGTTGTCTAAACATGTATTACCATTGCCACTCCTCTTCTCGTATATAAAATTGAATGTAGTCTCTTCTATATATTATAACATGGATCATTAATATGATTTTAATAACCACTTTAATGCATGCATC
Organism: Pinus albicaulis; assembly: GCA_034641835.2. Taxonomy (NCBI): domain Eukaryota; kingdom Viridiplantae; phylum Streptophyta; class Pinopsida; order Pinales; family Pinaceae; genus Pinus; species Pinus albicaulis. The sequence continues at coordinate 20,899 of JAXQQM020069330.1, read as the reverse complement.
ACCAACTCAATACGTAAAATTTGGCAGCCGGTCTAGAACCAACATCAGTAGCTTCACTTCGACGCACTATTTAGACATGCAGATTGAAAAACAATATAACGGTGGAGGAGTTTTCATTCATTGTTTTCCTAGTGCTTCTAATGGTGCATTATATATGAAGTTAGGGCCTCAAGTAGATAGAATAGGTGTGGATTGGTGTGATGGGAGAAGCATAGTGGGAGATTGACGAGAGGAGGGGTGTTGTGGTATGGGAGCTGTGGGTGGTAATTACAGAGGGAGGGATGGGCAAATGGAGGGAGGAAGGAGCAGCGAGGAGGAGGGAGAAACACAAAGGGAGGAGCGTGAAGGGAGGAGGGAGGAGCATTGTAGAGGGAGCACCACTGCTATGGGAGCCGAGACGCAATGGAAGGAGGAGGGGTGTGGCCCAATTTGAGAGTGTGTAGGAGAGATCTAGACACACAAAAAGAGCAATGTGAAATAATGTGGAGGAGGGCCGAACGCGCAGGCCACGAGAGAGCCACAGAGGACAGAGACTTTAAGTAATGGAGTCGACTGTATATGAGGCCGAAAGACTATGGGGGATGTATGCTATGGGAGGAGGCAGCGTACAAGGCCAAAGGGCCAACACTGTGAAGGTCGCGGTGGAGGTTGCTTGGAGTGTGTGTGGGTTCGAGGCAAACTGGAGTGCGTATGGAGGATGGAGTCAGGTGTCAATGCAACAAGTACATTGTCAACACCATATTATCACTGATAATTTCAATGGGTGCATTCCGAGAATCTCTGCGTGGATGTGTTATCAGTGTCAATAGAGACTTTACTGAGGAATTACTAACAATGCCTGACCCACTTACATAAAACGAGCTCTGGAAGAAAATTAAAACACTGACGAGATCTGGCCATGGCATTAGAGAACGTTTAAGGTCTAAAATGGGCCTCCTAAGAAAAATGTACAACCAAAATAAACTTGATAAGAAAAAATAGGATTCAAGATGATGATGTCTACCATGGGGGATGATTCACCATTTTTAGGGTAAAAAGGTAAAAAGATTAAAAAATAATAAAATGATAAAACTACTTTTTCAACTTGTATTTTCAACTTATCTCCCTAATTTTTAGCTCAAATTTCAAGCAAAAGTACTCGTTGGATGAAAAATTTAATTCCTCATCCAAGGAGTACCCATGTTGCATACTTTTGATTGACACTGCTACACGAAAATGAGAAATATATGAAAAAATGTGATTGCAATCACGCGTTTCATGTATTTCTCATTTTTCATATAAAAGGGTCCAACAAAAGTATACAAAATGGGTACTCCTTGAATGAGGAATCAAATTCTCCATCCAACGAGTGTTTCCGCTTGAAATTTAAGTAAACCCATAGGAAGATAAGTTGAAAATACAAGTTGAAAAGGTAGTTTTTTTTTTCCCCTCTAAAATTTTATGATGTAAACTAATATTATTTTATTACTTCCGCTATTATTTTATGATTTCCTTAGGAGGCCCATTTTAGACCTCAAAATTCCCCTAATGAAAGGTCAGGTTGCGAGCATAACACAAATTGACAGAAACACAGTTTTCTTGCTGGCTTCCCCAGTATTTATGCTGAGTATGAAGAGACTAGCCATTTTTTCTATTTGGAGAATGTAGACATCTCATGGAATTCAATTAACTACAAAGATGAATGAACCATTCAACATGTATGACCGCGTAGAGAAATTGTCAGGAAACAAAATATTGTGTAGTAAGAAATAAACATGCACATAATAATGACAATTTTAACAAGTAAGAAGGCATAACCATCATGCAAATAGAAAAATCACAAAACTAATGGTTCAAATTGGAGCAGGGCCAAAATTCGCCTGCTCTGATACCATGTCAAACACAAGCATGGTAAGCACATGAGAATAGGAAAGATAAGCGTGGATATCATATTATTCACAATGATATACATTTATAGTACATTAGGTGTGACTCTTGGATTCCACATTCCAAGGTCACTTGGACTCCCTAAGTCTCTTGAGATTCCACACTAACACTAGAAGGATTAGGTTTCCAACATGATTAAAGCGATTAGATGATGCTACATAGATCCTATAGTTTCTTGGGTTGTGTTGTCTGAATATGCAAGGTTCTAATTTTGGAAATCAGATCTAGAATTGGAGAATTCAAGTTAAATAAGGAGTGAAGCATCTGACGGATTCCAGGTAGGTTTCATCCCATCATCTATTTACTTTAAGGAAAACATTGGGTTCCTTGTCTCTTTGTTTTTCTAGTTTAGACAACTAGACCTAGGGGAGATACTTCTGTCTGTAGTCATAAACACCACATAACAAATTGGAGACTCCACTGGGGAGTGGTGTATTCCCTTGGTGATTTATTTGTCCATTGTGTTTGTTTACCTCTTTGATAGACCTTTGTTGCCTTAACCAGCCAGGAACATACCTAGGAAGTGATTTCTTTGAGTCTCATTTGCAATTTTTGTGTCAGAATACTCTATCCTTGGACCAAGGAACCCATTGTGCCTCTAACAGAGTGTTGCACCCCACCTGGGCCCTCTCTATACCAATGTTTCAAAGCACTGGTGCCTCTTCTCTACTAGTGTTGGCCCCTGTTTTTGCACAAAAAATTCTCTTATTTTCTATTTCCTCTTTGATCAGCCTACTTCTAGCTGACCTTCCTTGAGTCGAGAGTGCCTTGTGGTCTCTCGAAGGCCTCCATTCAGTTTTCATTCGTGTTTGATTGCCTTTGGTAAGGATTGGTTTTGATTTTTTTTTGTTCTTATCATTAGGTCGCTTACAAACTAATTTCAGTTGGCCATTGATTGCTTAGATGAATTGTTGTTCTAGTCTTCATTCTGAAAAGTGCATCTAAATTAGTGATTAAAATTTTGCATCTTAGTTTTCCTCTTTTCGAAAATTAAGTGTGTTGAAAAGATTTTTTTTTTCATTTCCATTTAAGGCTTCGTATGTGCATTGATAGAGGAGAAGTTACATTGAAAGGGAAATTTCATCTTGCGTCTTTTTTTTTATATATTAATGATTTCTTCCCTTCCTTAGCTATATTTTCATTGAAAGAGAAAGATTTCCATTTTCTCATGCTAGATTTTCATTTTAGGATATTTAGGTGATATTCATGGTGAGCCCAAAACTAAAACTTAACCAAAGATCAACCTAAAATTTATTGAATCAACCTAAGGACCATTTGTAACATTAACACAAACATTTATAGGTATGGGATAGATATGTGTTCCAGCATCGTTAAACATTGGAGATGTCATTGTTTTCCAGCGTTCTTAGTTACACCATTTCTTGGTGATCTAACCTATTATCATTAGATGGAACCAAGTACATCATGTAAGACCAATTTTACTCTAAGTAAAATTTCTTTCACTATGAAAATAACTTAGTAAATCACCTTTATTAAGTTGTTTATGGTCTAAACAGGAAACCCCATAAGGAAATATTAAATAAATAGATATTTGCTTGATTTTCCTCAAGAAATAATTAGTTAAACAGTAGTTTAATTAATATTTTTGGTTATATTTAACCCAAAACAAAGAAATTAATTAGATAAATCATTATTTATCTTATTATTTTCTAAATAATAATTGTTTAAATCTTATTTAAATAATATTCTTTGTTAAATATGACTAATTCACCCTTAAATAATAAAATAAATCATTATTTATTTGATTATTACTCAACCATATCCTTAAAATGATAAATAAATCATTTATTTATTTATTATTACTTAATCACATCCTTAAAATGATAAATAAATCATTTATTTGTTTATTATTTACAAATAAGGGGATTTGACTCAAGTCAAATTCCTTTTCCCTCAAACAAATATAATAAAATATTCCATAAAAGTTGGATCTAGATTTGGTTAATAATATTTTAATTATGCACCAATCTCTAGACTAACTCAATATTTTGTTATAAATAGAAGGGTTTTCTCATTCATTTGTCACCTTTTGTTGCCTAAAGATCACTCTGGATCTCAACACTTGGTCTGGCTATTGATCCATAATCATAGCCATACTTTTCCATTTTTGTCTGGGTTTTCTACACCATCAAGAGAGAGAAGTTCTAAATCTGAAGTGCTAAGGACTCACAAGAACCCATCCCATTGAGGAGAACAGGGAACACCCTCTTGTGTTTTCCTCCTAGGTGCCATTAATAAAAATATTCATTGGATATATTCTTATCTTGTCTATTGGATCTATGGAGTAAATCTTATTTTTCTATTGTTTAATGTCTTCTAATGTATAGATCTAGATTTTTGCAGCATTTGTCTTGATCATCTAATTGTAGATATGAAGATATTAGTAGTCATTTCTGCTGTTAGGGCTATAATTTATGCGTATCTAAAGTGGTATTTTTTCGTACACTTCGAATAAAGATTCATACTAACAACTGGCTACTCCACATGGGTTTACCATTATGACCGCTGTCGTTTTTTTGATCCTTGCATATCCAGCTACTTCAAACCATAGGATTTCTCTTCAGCCCCTTGTTTTTCTTATTCTTGATGTTGTTTTTAACCCGTAAAACCCTAAAACTATAAAAATTCTAACTTCCGCGTGTTTTCGGACCCATTGCGTAGGTGACAGACATCAGCTGCAGCTGAGACGACAAATTTTTCTGAAACCTGCTGCCGAGAGTGCCGGAAGTGCAGGTCGCACTTTTCTGCCCAAAAATTGTGACCTGGACCTCCAGGGCGCACTTTACAACCCAAAAAGTGTGACCTCTACTGAAAACATGCCAAAAACTGCGACCTGGACTTTCTGCAGGGATTTTTATAAAATTTTTCTGGGTTCTGCTGAGCCTCTGTTCAGGGTTGTCTGACCTCAGTCTCTGCCTGTTTTGGACCTATACTTGTTTTGTTTCGCTCAACAAAGTGGGAACCTATTCCCCTAGGGCTTCAGTACCCTCCACTTTTTTTGGAAGAGTGTTTGCTGTTGCAGGTTGTCTGAAATTTCAGAGTCTTCAGCCATTTTTTCAGATCTGATACCTCATCTTTAGATCCACTTAAGATTGGCTTGTTATCCATCCAAATCTCCTCTTTTAGCTTTGTTTGGGTTTTCCGTTAGGGGGCACTCCGCTTCCTTCCTGGAGATAGCCTTTCGCCATCTCTTTTTTACAACAATTTTCCTCTGATTTGTTGCTGTTTTCTGCACCACTTTCCAACAGATTTTGTCTTTTAGATCTCTGTCCCTCTTGACCCAAGATCTATTAGCATATTTTAGTGTGTTTATATTTTTTTTTACTCACCTATAGACTAGTTGTTGAGAGGCCCACCTTCTTGGGTTTAGATTATTGCATTATTAGGTGTTTATTTTCTATTTTGCAAGCCTATATACTATCATTTGCAGGGTTATTTACAACTATACAACATCACTTTTTATTTTTCTCTACAAATGTCTGGGTTTAAAAATTAAAATTTACACACTTTTACGCACACACCCTAAACAAAAAAGGGCTTGGTTAACACCGCCAAGCAAAGACTCTAAAACATTGAAATCAATTGATCCTGCACCTCTGCCCTTGTTTCGACATTGTAATCGGTTGATCTTGCACCTCCCTACCCTTGTCGGTCTCTTTTTCCTTGGTTCCGTGTGTGTGTCATCATTTCTCAACCTCCCACGGGCTCTGATTTTCCTCACGGGGGGCCAACACCTCTTGCACATCTTCCCCTCTTGGTAACACGTATTCAGGGTACAACATGCCTCCTCTCTTTGCCCAAACTCTTGTATACCACACTGTTACCCAACCTCTTCTTTCTCGTACCCCTGACGACCAGATTCTCATGATGAAATCTGATCAACCTTCAACCGTAGACATCAATCTTCAGACTCGGTATCGTCAGTACAACAAGCCTCCCGCTGTGTCTGTCCTAGAGATGCCTCCTTCGATCTCTACAAAGCCTCTTTTGACACCTAATGGCCCCTTGAAGATCCCTCAGCCTAAGGCATAGGTTCATACCAAGATCCCTAAGGGTCCACTATGCCGAAATGCATCTTCTAGCAGAGCTGCCCATTCGTATAGCATAGTCGATGATTTGCCCAATCCCCTGCTGCCATTTCAATGCTGGAACTCCTCCAGTCGTGCCCTTCACAACGAAAAGCTCTTCTGTCTGCCGTGGACACTGTAGACCCTTCAGATGATCGATTGATTGTCTTTGATGTTTACCGGTCAGAACATCCTCCTCTCCCTACTTCTGTCGCTTTCAAAATCCCAGTCAAGATCAGGAACGCCAACGTTTCTCGGTGCATTATTTATGAGGGGTCATCCACTTGTGTGATGTCCACTTCGGTTTGGAAACAACTCAAATTTCCTGAGTTGGCCCCTTCCACGATCACTCTCCAAGCATGGGATGGCCACGCCTCCAAGCCCATTATTTTATTCCGCAATTTTCCTATCACTCTTGCGCGCTAGACGGTTTTCATTGACGTAGAATTCATAGACGCCCCCTTGGATTACAACATTCTTTTGGGTCGTAGCTACACTTATGCGATGTCTGCTGTCCCTTCCACGGTTCACCGCAAGATGTCCTTCCTCCATAACATAAATATAGTCACCATTGACCAGTTGACGTATTACGAGCCAAAGTCTCAGACCTCCCCTGAGTCCACTATCTCTTCAGTGGCCAACAAGAAAATCGTCGACCCTTTGACCAGTGTCTCACCTGGTGTCTACAAGGACTCCTCCTTGCTTGGTACTTTCCCTGGTCTTCCTCCTCCTATCTATGATCCCAACTCATCGAATGTTTGCATGATGCAATCGTCTCGGGCTTCTCTCAAGAGGCCTGCCTCGGCTAGTCAGTAGCACCCTCGCCCTCCACAGCCGTCTCCTAGCCCTTCGATGCAGCCTCTTGGACCTCCTCCTCCTAGCCCTTCAACTAGTACTCATGAGCCTATTTATCCTCTTGGGTCGGTTCCTCCAAGCCTTAACCATTTAGGAGCCGTCCCACCTGGATATTACCCCTCCGGTCAGATACCGTTCCTAGTCCCTCCACCAGGCATCTATACGGCCCCCTATCATGGCCACCCTCTCTCTGCCTAACTTGACCATTGTCTCTGCCTAACTTGACCATTGGGCTCCCGGTTTGGTACCTTGATCCTCCAACCGCCACCCCGCTAGGTCAACATAAACCTTATCTTGATTTGACCCCGGTTCAACTGGTCCCCCTAACTTCTCCCGTTGTCACAATGCCTCAACCACGTCAACAGGAACCACTTCCTGTTGCAACCGCTTTGGGTAAGAAGGGAAAAGCTCGCAAAAGGGCCTCAAAGGAAAAAGAGGCCCCGACTGACCCTGCACCTCCTCCGCCTCCAAAGCCCTGCGCTTTGTGTGATGTCATCGGTCATGCCACCCATACTTGTCACGAGTTGCCCCGCATCAAGCCCATGGTTAATGTCGTGTTCCCTGACTCGACGGTCCCCGAAACCTCTGCTTCGTCACCAACTGTTACCAAGAACAACAAGATTATTCACACCAAACGCCCTTGTGCTTTGTGTGGTCTCCATGGCCATTACTCTCATCATTGTCCCCGCCTGACGCATTACCGTGCCTCTTTAGAGGTATTTCGGGAATACGAGATTGAACTGAACCAATCGGCTTCTCCTGTACTTGCACAGTATACTACATGCCAGACCAAGGATTTACCCGCTCCTATTGACATTCCCCCCCTGATGTCGACATGACGGAGCATGCGGCCACCATCCTCTACCTTTCATCATCCTTGAGACCCTCGACATAAGTTCCCTCTAAAACTTCTCCTGTTGTTTCGCTTGACCTCCTTTCAGCAAACACCTCGGGTTCAACATCAGTAGATCCTTTATCTGCTTATTCTTACGTCATCTCCCACGATGATGTGCATGTGAGTCTTTCTTCTCATGATGATGAGTCAGGTAGCCCCGCCGCATCATGTGGTCTCCCTTCCTCCTGTCTTTCCACCTCCTGTTGTGACTACGACATCATGGAAGCTACGTCCACCCCTAACTTCATCTATCCTGCCCATAAACAGGATGCCATCATCCATACCGTTGGTGACTTATGCAACCTGAGCTCAAGCTACGTCTCCCGTAGCTCCCACATTTCCCCTCATCAGCAACATGTGGGAAGTAGACATCCTACCCAGATCACTCCCTTCCACAGAGTGCATTTGATTTCTACTGTGCACTCAGGCTGCCAGCATTGTTCTTTACCCTCCCATTTATTGTCTTTTGGCACCTTTTAGAGGGACCTCCCATCGACACCTTATATTGGTTTTGCCGATGGTGCAAGTTTCTACTCCCGAAATTTAGCCTCCGCCGATTGGGCCATTTTTACCCCTTTGCAGGCACTTGTTCTTTCAAACAGTGTATGCATTGGTACTGCTACCAATAATCAGGCTGAATATGATGTTGTGCGAGGTTTATTAGCTGATGCCCTTTCACATCGCATCCTCCACCTTCATATTCGTTTATATTCCCCGCTTCTTGTCATGCAATTGAATCGTGTATATCTTGTGTATAATCCTATCCTTTTCAGAAGATATTTATGAGTGAAGATTTTGATGCGTGAATTTGAAATCATTACTTTCAGTCATGTACCTAGGGCACAAAACCACTACGTAGATAGCATTGCAAACCATATTTTGGATTGGAATTTAACACACACATTTAACACAAGACAATAACATAAAAAATATCAAAACGATGCATATCCATAGTATGTGTCGTATAAAATGTTTTAGAGTTCATCAACTCTGATACATATGACATGCCCATAGCATGTTACCAAAAACTCAAAAATGGGGGCACCACATGCATACCACATGACCAGGCAACATCAGAACCACTTTGGGATCTCAGGATCTAGCCCTCCTAGATCCAAAGAGGGATATCTCTATAAAAGGTAAAGAATAATATATCTTTAAAGTTCAATTTAAGGTATTAGGCTAGTTATAGAGCACAAGGGTTTTTGAATTTTTTGTTTGGGTGGGAAACATTGAAAGAAGGGTTTAATATAAGGTAAAGGAATTAATAGTGAAGGATTTTTGGAAATGGGAAGATAATTCAAAGAGAATACAATTTCATTGGGCAATGGGGTCATAAAAGAGTTTACTTGCAATCCAAATATCCAAGGCTTTCAAAGGGCTAGTCATCTAAATCAGAGGGTCTCTTAAGAGGATTGTATGGATGAAACAAAAAGGAAGTGGATGGGAATAACAAGGAAAGCCTTCCAAGGTGACAACTTCGGAGTAATTCATGGGACAAGGCACACCTTATACCTCTATGATCAATACTCCTGATGAGGCTAACTTCAAAGACAATGATCCAGCAGTCCTCCCGACTATTTTCAGACAGTAGAAAACACTTAAGTTCAAACACAAAGTGAAGCCTAAGATCAGAGAAAGAATTTTAACCTTCTCTGCTTTTGACATTAAACTCAAAGGGATCTTAGAAAAGCTAACTGTTGGAAAGGGAACCTAGGGGACAGGGCTGATACTAAATCTCCCTGTTTCCCGATTCTTTCTGCTAAACCAAACAAGAACATCTACGGAACAAACTATAAATTCATACATCAGTAAAGCATGGGAAAACCAACTCCTCAACTGGTTAAATTATATTGAATTTTTTCTAAGACACACAAATAGCTAAAAACATAAAGATAAGAATGTGTAGGAAGCATTAGGGTGCTTGCGGTAGTATATCCTAAGCTAAAATTATTGTTTCTTATCATAGAAAATGAAACATAATGTAAAGCAGATGGAAAACAATAACAAAAAAGGGACACATCACCAATGACTTAGATCAGGATCCAGTGAACATGCTTGTCATATTAGCAGAGCAGAACCAGTCACATACATTCTTGTCCAATAGCTTGATACAATCCAAAATCATCTCCCTGCCTATTTACAACACTACTCAGGGAACTCTAACTCAATAAAAAACTTACAATCAGTTAATTTCCAACAACCAACAACCCTTTACAATGTATTTTCGACGAGTTCTTATAGGTGAATGAGTGATAATAGTGGTAGATAGGACTTAAATGATTCATTAAGACTGAGGGGAAGAAGTATTCGAATGCCCACTCTGCTTAATGGTTTTACATTAACTGCTGGTACCCTTAAGATGACTTAGAAGTCTTTGTTAGGTTGACAATAACTTCTAGGGTATGTTTCTTGAAGTACTTTCTCGCTGTAGTGTTCTGTCTAATCCTCTGTGACAAGTAAGGTGAAGATTTTGTCTTTCTTGTCTTTCATACTTTGCAACCACTGTACTAACATTCTAGGAATTTCTGTCAGAGTAATAACTGTTATGGGGCTCAATGAAAAATGGAGTAGGTTGTGGGAATTTTTCCTTCTTAGGAAAGAACGTTCTGCTTGATAGGTTTCCTTTGTTGCTTTAATCACTGATAATCTGCATTTAATCTGCGGATTGAGTGTCAAATCTTCAATATTATGCGTTAAACTTTAATCCTTTCGGGTATACTTTGTTGCTTCTTCTGCTCAGGTGTTCAGGTTTTTGCTGATCTGGAGGGTTTGCCGAAGATCGGAGATAGTGATCCATCGAATAAACATGAGGTTAAACCCTTTTCTAATTCCTTCCTTTGCAATCTTTGGCTATAAGATCGTCACCTTGCAACCTATGTCCCTTGACTGTGACTGTGGAAATCGCATGAATTAACCACCCTTTGAACCCTGCAAAACATGATAAACATGTTGCAAAAACCTACGGGAGTTTGGATAACTGCGAGAGAGGCTCGGGGGTATGGCGGAGGAGTGAAACCCTGGCAGAACAGCTAACCAGGTTTAAATTTGAAATGGGGCGTGAAAATGAGGAGAAATGGTTTTAGAAAACCACTGGTGGTTATCGCGCAACGAAAGGGAGGTAAGTGGTTTGGGACGAATGGAGTGCAATTCCATTCATCATTGGACACGTGGATTTCCAATACCGCCCATTTCGCAAAAGAGTTGCGCTATGCTGGGAGGAGGGGCAGAGTGATGCAATATGGATCGTGGATCATCGGATCTGGGGTCTCAGATCAGATGGTGCGGCGTGAGCGCAACAGGCCGAAAGCTGCATGGTGGGATGAGCAGTGGGCCAGGTAAGTGACGTAATCTCTTTTGTCGTGGAGAGGATGATGGGGTAGCAGGGTCAAGCGGTCGAGTTAAGTGGGAGTCATCAGATCTAATGGATGGATAGCTGGGATCGTATTGGGAGATCATGTTTCATGGAAGGAAAGGGAATGGGACCAATGGATTAATATTTTTCCAATGCAATGGATTGGGACTAGAATAAGCGTCGAGGCATGGTTTTGTGGGAGTGAACGGAACCAGGGTTTAGGAGGAAAAGCGCTTATCGCATCGGGGAAAGGAGACGAAGGGAGGTTTGAGAGAAAAGGAGTTTGCGACTGCGATGAGGCCTTTAGCACTTGGTCATAGCATGGGTCACATGCAAAAAAGGGCTAAGGCTAGGCCGAAAGGGGTTTAAGGCCATAATGCTCTAACAGCTGTTTTTAGGCCAAGAATAGGGTTTTAGAGGGTTTTTTGGTGTTCCGATAAGGTAAGAAAGGGCTTTTAAACCTCGTAAAAGGGAATTAATGAGGTTTAAAGGGAATTTTGAAGTTTATGGAAGAAAATGAAGGATAAAACATAAGGGAAGTGAGGGATATGGAGGCCTTTTGAAAGCATATTTCTTCAGAATGGCAGGGTCTATAAATGGAAACAACAGTGAAGATTCTTGAAGGATAAAAGACACCTGAGACTTCAAGAATGACAGATTTTAAAAGAAAAGATTCACTTGGAGGCTCGGTCACAAATTTAGCCACCTTTTTGCTTTGTCAAATTATTATAGGTAGCTAACAGGAGGATCCCGAGCCAATGTCTCTGCCCCTGCAGCTCGTAGATCATGAACACTTTGTCCAGCCACCGCCATGTGTCGCATGACCCCTCACCATTTCGAGGGTAAACCAATACATGGCTCTATGTACTGGTCATCTAAGTCTTGCCATCCGCACTCCAAAACACCGGTCAAAAGCCTCTCACATCTATGACGGATGTCCTCAAGAAGGGCTATTGCATCCTCATTTTGCTGCGCCCTTGGTCCACTAGATCCTGCGGCCCCTGATACTGCAAGACACCCCATGTACCAAGCCGGTTTTACCGGTGCTGTATCTGCATGCCAAAAGTAAAAGAATCAGTACTACATACAATATTCTAAAAATTTTACATGCACGTAAAAGATCAACAATGTGGCACTTACCATCTGGTCCCCATATACGACCAGGTGGAAGTGGCAGATCTGAGTCCCCACAATAACTCATCCCACTATAAGGATAGTCATCTATATACAGCGACATCTGATCCCAATGAACAAAGAAATTAGGACGAAACACTTGTCCAACTGCTCCACCTCCTCCTCTACACAGTAGTCGCCCCCACCGATGCATCCTAAGCTCTCTCAGGCTCCCATCTGGGAGCTGTATGCGAGGTCGAAATGTCGAGATCTTCTCAAAGAAGAAAGAGCACAAAACTGTACCATACGCACAGTCATGGTTCACTTGCTGCTTACATAGCGACAACTGTCGTTCAATGACGCCAGCATCATTTGGGCCCACCCATAGTAGGTCCCACTCAAAACACTCTCCACCAACATCATCTGTCCCCCCGTAATGTGATAAAGTGCCTGGTTGGCCAGGATCCGCAGCACCGTTGTGGCCACAGCACGGGTCTCTAACCTCTCCAAATCCCCGATGGGTATCCGAGTCCCCTTGACTTGGAGACCTGGAAAACAATGGATCTCTACAAACTCTATGATATTCTGCCCATGTGGTAATACTGGCTGAGTATTCCCTACCATCCCAAGTGGTGGGAGACCAGTTAGGAAATATATATCCTGGACATTCAACTTGATCCAGTGCCCCTGCACTATAAAGACCTCATGGTCCGGGTCCCAGTAGCTAAAAATTCGGGCCAATAAGGGCTCCTCAGCTCTCATCAAAGGGTTCTCCACAAACTTCAGAACCCCAAACCTAGCCAAAGCACTGTGGACACCATGATCCTCCCGGATCTCTGACCGGAATGTGCCCAGGTCTCTCTCTCTCCAGTTGATCCATAACTATTCCATACCTACACAAAACCATCATATCAATCAGTATACAGATAAGAAAGATTTTTTCTCATCAAGAAATCCTATTTCTCAACCAAAAAATAGCACCGAAACACCCCTCCCGGATAGGTCGCACTTTTCAGGACCTAACCTAGGATAGGTCGCATGTATCTGGCCAAAACCTTCTACCCAGGTCACAGTTTTTGCCCCAAAAAGTATGACTCGGCCGTGAGGAGGAGTAGAGGGCTTTTACTAAACATTAGGGACATAATTTGAACTTTTAATCCACTAAAAAGAAAGAGTAGGGTTAAGCCTCTTACTTGCAACTGACAGCTCCTGATTCCAACAATTGGTTTGTCCACTACGATCGCCGCAAGATTAAGGGCCTTCTCTCCTCTCCACATTCACCACAACTCCACATGCAAATGAATGAATTTGGAGGGAAAATGCCTTATTAAAAGAGAAAACCCTGTTTCTTCTTTCTCTCGCCGCAATCCAACCGTAGCTACGTTTACCAAACCGTCTGCATCATTGGAAAGCTCTCACTGAGCCCTCAAATGGGTATCTGTTAGTTTTTAGTGATTTGATACTTCACCGGGACACATTTTCCCAAGAAGCACCACTTCACCCTTCCACAAAAATCGAATTTCTTGACTTGCAACACTTGTACCGGGGGCACCATGTTGCCTCCATACTTTTACATGCTCATGTCGACTTTCGTCATGAGTCACCATCTGGTACTCATGCTTTTATGGTCCCCAACAGCCCCTGTTTATATGTGGCAGCACCATCGAGTCACCCTTGTTTAGAGCATCAAGTTGAGTCGTCATTGCTTTCATGGCGTCTATCCCGAGTCCCTTTTACATCTCGCCATAGTCCCCCATCATTCATTGCTTCGTCCCTCTCTTGTGTCGCACATTATGGCCTTCAGTCCGATTGTCTCCTATCCCTCATGGTGTTGTGTCAGTTGCTGCCAAGTCATCCATGCCCTTTATGCTCTAACAAGGGAAGTCGTTCGTTCGCTACTCTTTCCCCTCCATTTCATCATCATCATTGGTGTCAGTCTGTCAGTTACTCTACTATTTTCTCTCGCGCCCTAGTTGAGGATCCCTTATTGCCTCACCTATGGCGGACCTCTTTCTGTCGACATCAACTCATTTATTCCAGAAGACAGGTCTAGAGGGTGGTGTACCTTGGTTCCAGCTTCCACTCTAGTTCGGTGCCTCGGATTAGGAAAAGGGACTCTTTATTGCCCTTTGACTTGATTTTTTCTCAGCTCCAACTCCTTTCAGCATGATCAAGATCCGTATACTCAATGGTTCCATGATGCAGCAGCTGACATCGATGATTCCCGAGTGTGTGTGAGATGTCCCAGCCCTCATGAGGGGGTGGCCCTACAGGTAGCCGCCCACACATTCGGATGACCTCTTCATCACAGCCTTCGATGCAGCTCCATACATTTGATGATGTCGGCCTTAGCCGCTTGCAGCACCATTTTTTTTGCATGTATCAGTCAGATTTTTAGAGCCCTTTCCTATTTTCAGGGGCATCTGGGTTTCATTTGTATCTCATGTACTCAGCTATTGTTGTACAAGTCCTGGCTGTTATCCCAGGCACAATTTGTATATGGGATTCATTATCATTTTATTTATCTGGCTCATGTTTATGCCAGCATATGCTTTATTATTGCGTTCCGTGGTTTTCCGGGCGCCTTATTGTTTGTACTATTGCCTCAGCGGGCATAGGTATGCCTCCCCCACCTCCTATAGTAGGTACTCACTCAACAAGACTTGTCACACCTGCAAGTCACTTCCTCAAGGTCTAGTTCTTTCAACACTTTGGTTTACCTTATACTTCTCTCTCTTTGACTTCCCCTTCGATGTCTAGTGATTGAGTTCTTACAACGTACTTCGGTCATACGATTAGCTCCTAACGCTCGCATGCTAGGGGGAAATCTATTACATCATTTTTTGGTCATCTAACCTACTATCATTAGATGGACCCAAGTACATCATGTAAGACCAATTTTACTCCAACTAAAATTGCTTTCACTATGAAAATAACTTAGTAAATCACCTTTATTAAGTTTTTTATGGTCTAAACAGGAAACCCCATAAGGAAATATTAAATAAATATATATTTGTTTGATTTTCCTCAAGGAATAATTAGTTAAACAGTAGTTTAATTAATATTTCTGGTTATATTTAACTCAAAACAAATAAATTAATTAGATAAATCATTATTTATCTTATTATTTTCTAAAGAATAATTGTTTAAATATTATTTAAAATATTCTTTGTTAAATATGATTAATTCACCCTTAAATAATTAAATAAAACATTATTTATTGGATTATTACTCAACCATATCCTTAAAATGATAAATAAATCATTTATTTATTTATTTACTTAATCACATCCTTAAAATGATAAATAAATAATTTATTTATTTATTATTTACAAATAAGGGGATTTGACTCAAGTCAAATTCATTTTCCCTCCAAAAAATATAATAAAATATTCCATAAAAGTTGGATCTAGATTTTGTTAATAATATTTTAATTATGCACCAATCTCTAGACTAACTCAATATTTTGTTATAAATAGAAGGGTTTTCCCATTTATTTGTCACATTTTGTTGCCTAAATATCACTCTAGATCTCAACACTTGGTCTAACTATTGATCCATAATCATAGCCATACTTTTCCATTTTTGTCTGGGTTTTCTACACCAGCAAGAGAGAGAAGTTCTAAATCTGAAGTGCTGACGACTCACAAGAACCCATACCATTGGGGAGAATAGGGAACACCCTCTTGTGTTTTCCTCCCAGGTGCCATTAATAAAATTATTCATTGGATATTTTCTTGTCTTGACTATTGGATCTATGGAGTAAATCTTATTTTTCTACTGTTTAATGTCTTCTAATGCATAGATCTATATTTTTTCAACATTTGTCTTTATCATCTAATTGCAAATCTGACAATATTAGCAGTCATTTCTGCTGGTAGGGCTATAAGTTATGCGTAGCTAAAGTGGTCTTTTTTTGTACACTTCGAATAAAGATTCATATTGACACCAGGGCCTATCGATGCACTTGTGGGAGGAAGCATGAAACACTGTGGTTTATGTCCAAAACCGTTTTCCTCATAAAGTACTTGGCATGAGTACACCTGAAGAAGATTTTACTGGTAAGAAGCCTGATATTTCTCATTTAAAGATTTTTGGC
This sequence comes from Pinus albicaulis, assembly GCA_034641835.2. Lineage (NCBI taxonomy): Eukaryota > Viridiplantae > Streptophyta > Pinopsida > Pinales > Pinaceae > Pinus > Pinus albicaulis. The sequence goes on along the minus strand of JAXQQM020069330.1, from coordinate 4,568 downwards.
TCATCTGTTTACATTCATGTGACTAAGGACGCCTAGAAGAAGCTGGTGCCGACTACAGAAGTTGAGATATTTGTGGGGTACACAGAAACACCCCATAATTATTGTGTGTATTTTTTTTTTTTTTTTTTTTTTTCAGGACGGTCGGATGAAGCGTAATTATGTGGGACATAAAATTCAATGAGGTGAAAGCCATGAAGTTGTCGCTTGAGAGGGAGCTACACTTGCATGCAGAGGAGGAACTGCTTGTTCCCAAAGATGAGCCTCAAGATGTGGATCGGCCAACTGGAGGAGGAGATTCTATAGATATGGAGAGTCCACATGGGGGTGCAAACAGGACAAAGGAAGGGTGTACCCGGGGGAAGGCGAGAGGCGAAGCAGTACGACGCAAGTGTGAGGTCCACACATCATAGCACAGACAGAGAAAGTCACCTGACCAATTTACTGGATACATGGCTCTTATGAGCAAGTGTATCGTGACAGAGCCATATTCTTTCGAAGAAGCAGTGCAGGAGCCCACATGGGTAGATGCCATGGTGGAGGAGTATGACTCCATTGTCAGAAAGAGTGCTTGGGCGATTGTTCCAAGGCCGGTGGGTAAATAAGTTGTAGGATCAAGATGGATCTATAAGGTAAAGCGAGTTGTTGATGGGAGCGTCAAGAAGTATAAGGCAAAATTTGTTGCCCAGGGCTTCTCACAGATCGAGGGGATTGAATATGAAGAAACCTTTACACCTGCCACACGTTATTCTTCCATATGGACCATCCTTGCTCTCTCAGTGCAAATGGGTTGGCACATTCATCAGATGGATGTGAAGACTGTGTTCCTTAATGGGATCATTGAGGAAGAGGTGTACATTGAGCAGCCTGAAGGATTTGAAATCTTCAGCAGCGAGTCACATGTGTACAAGCTCAAAAGAGCATCATATGGGCTGAAGCAAGCACCACGTGCTTGGTACACACGGATTGACAACTATTTCACTGGACTTAGCTTCACCAAGAGTGAGGCGGATGCAAAACTGTATCAAATTGTGGTGGAGGGTAAGATTTTAATCATTGTTCTTTATGTTGATGATTTAATACTAACGGGTGATGTGCAATTGATACACTCATGAAAGGAAAATCTTGCAAAGGATTTTGAGATGAAGGATTTGGGCCTCCTTCATTCTTTCCTTGGATTGGAAATATGGCAGTGGGAAGGTGAAATGTTTGTGTCTCAAGGCAAGTATGCCCGGGAGATACTGGAGAAGTTTCACATGCAAGGCTGCAAGCCTATCGACACTCCTCTTCCAGGAAATTGTAGGAAAGAGGATGTTACAACGGCAGAGGTAGTGGATGCCACTGTTTATCAACAGTTGGTGGGTTCACTCATGTATTTAGTTAATACAAGACCGGACATATGCTATGCGGTGAACCACCTTTCACAAGCGATGCTTAAGCCTACCAAGCTCTTTTGGAAGGCAGGCAAGCATGTCCCAAGGTATCTCAGGGGCACATCTGAGTATGGCTTATGGTACAAACAAACGGATGAGGTGAAGTTGCATGGCTTCAAAGATGCAAATTGGGCAGGCAGCCCAACAGAGAGAAAGAGCACATCAAGAGGGGTTTTTAGTATTAGATCTACAGCATTTTCTTGGTATAGCAGGAAACAAAGATCCGTGGCACTCAGTTTAGCGGAGGCAGAATACATGGCAACAATTCAAGCTGCATGTGAGGCTATCTGGATGAGGAAGATCTTGGTTGGTTTGTTCAGTTCACATTTAGATCCTACAGTGATACATTGTGATAATCAAAGTTGCATTAAACTCTCTATTAATCCTATGTTTCATGATAGATCTAAACATATTGATATCTGATATCATCATATCAGAGATTGTATGCAACAGAAGATCATGTTGCTTCAGTACATTCCTACGGAAGATCAGGATGCAAATATTCTGACGAAGGCGCTCACCAGGAGCAAATTCGAATACCATATAGGCAGGATCGAGGTGAAGGATAATCCTTATCTTGTTGAGAGGGAGTGTTGAGATTTAACAAGATGATGAGCTTAGTGAAAAACAGTCACCTTCACTAAGTGGGCCCGCAGGCTATTTTTAGGTGCAAGTCTATTTCTAGACATGGTGATCATATTTCAGAAGTTGCAAGATGCTATTTGTGGATGGTTGGTCAAGTTGGAAAAATAGATGAAATTCTATTTTTAGAATATTGGGCGAAGTTTATTTATAGATCGTCGATCTAAAAATAGATGCATGTCAATTATTATTAGCCCTTAATAATAATCCAATAATAAACATCAACTTATTCTCTTGGAGCACTTTATTTCAATATACAGATTTGGAAAATCAGTGGGCTGAAGGAATTACGCAATTCCTAGGGTTTACTGGTGGTTGATGCATGGAGGACTCAGTTAGAACTGAAGTGGCAAAGTTATGACAGAGTTGTAAGAGTAGTTCATGGAGTTTTTATTCAGTTTAACTCAGTTAATGGAGTTAAACTCAGTTGAGCTAGTTGTATCTAATCTAACTGAATGATACACTAGTGAGAGTGAAGTGAATTAATTAGTTAATTAATTCACAAATAATAACTCATTAATTAACTAAACAAATACAGAAGTTAACTACAGTGCATGTCAGTTCCAGTGGAGACTCAATGGAGAGATAGGTGAAAGGGTGAGATGGACTATCCGTTGTGACTATAATGATGCATTGATTGCATCACACACACATTAATTAATCGTGAGGTTGGCGTAAAGCAGGTAATTCGAATTGTTCAGGCTATTCTTGAGAAAGGATTGCTGTGATATCAGTGGCGAAAATCGATTGCATGGTTCTGATTTCTTCATGTTGAGTATTGGCGTTGATTATCCCGAGCTTGATGTACTAAGCTTTGTATGATATTGTTACATGATCTCCATGATACATAATATATGATAGTTTGGGTTTTTAGCTTCAGTCTTTCCCATTAAACAACTGTGTTATGTGTGATTTTTTTTATTGCTTCATGTGTTTGCAATTGAGTTTATAATTTCCGCAAAAGATTAACAGTGGAAGGATTCTGTATTTAGCAAGAAGATAAATATTGTTAGATCGAGAATCTATACAGATACTATAATGCACCATGTTCTAAAATTTCCCTACAATGCAGCATCTAAGTTCTACTGAATGCGGAGAATTCTGGTTTCCATATCGAGGAGGAGGACCCAGAAAATGAGGACGATGTAGGAACACCATGACTGTGTGTTCACTCAGTGTTTTTTAGTTTTCTGTTATTTTATCTCATATTACAGAGCCTTTACTTGTAAAAGTGCCACGACACATTTTGTTATTTTCAGTCTGATGTTATTACAGGGTTGGTTTCCTCCATGGAGGCAGCCCCATACCTGCACTACTTTGAAAGCAATGAAGGTTGGGATTGGCTAAGCACAGCTTACCAACTCAGCATGTAGCCTATGTAATGTTTTACTTCGAATTAATATAGTTTGGCCTAACTTACCCAAAAAAAAAGACTCGACTAGAACACTAGGACTCACCTAAAAATTTGGCAAAGAATTCCACCCTAAGTTAGGGGTGAGGTTGGAGAGAAAAACTCTTCTGACCATTTGTGTTTATAAACACAGATGAGTCAAAGAGACGGAAAAACTCCTAGGATGAAACTTTCGCCAAAATAATAGGGTTACCTAGGTTGTTACATACATTCATGGTCTTACTAGCATCATTTACATTACAAAACTTGCGAAATGGGTTTACAACGACTCAATAAATTGTTGATTAATGACCAGATCTTTTGAAAAAAAATGGCAAATCTACTTCCTTGGAACTTTGAAAAAAGGAGTGCAACATCTGGCTCCATATGGGGATACGTTACTTTCATGAAGTAACGTGAGAACCAAAAAATATTGCATCCAAGAAAATAGAAGTCCATCAAATAGATATCCATTCAAAATCGAAATCAACATGTATACATAGTAAATCTCGTTGGAATAGAAAAATTTATACTCTAGCAAACTGAACTATAAAATAAATAACATAAATTATCTAATGACATGAAATAAAAGGAGTATGGTTAGAGATACTATACAAACGATTCCACATGGCATTAGGTGTCATCGATGTGGAACAATCTCAAACATCTGTTTTCTAACTGGTAAATCAATGGGCTGCTTTTCAGATGTCCCTTGTTGAAATTTAACCCTCTTCAGTTGATGTGACTTCTCATCAATGTACTTCACATTTCTATCAAACTAAAACCTGCCTCTCTTTTTTCTTGGAGGAGGGGATGGGAGGTGGAAAGAATAAAAGTTAAATATTGGTTGGACAAACTCTGACTCAAAATATGGTGGATGAATTTGTGCCACAACTTCTTCACCATTTTCCAATCTCTTTGGGACTTCCACATGATATTGTCTTTCCACTTCTTTGTAAAATCTTACCATGCCACCTGTTGTTGATGGAATAGTGGCGTAAGATAGATCCATTTGAATAGAACCACCCTAATCAAATGCAAACTTTCTAGAAAGAAGCATCCCCCGAACATCAAGCGCATTGATTACTGCTATATCCATGGTAATG
>JAXQQM020090822.1:0-36829 GCA_034641835.2 Pinus albicaulis | reverse complement strand
AAATGTTGAAATTTGGTACCGGAGGACAGGTGGTTCCCTAAGGCTTTGATCTTTGGCCTAGGGAAAAGTGTCCAAAAGAATTTAATTTTTCTCCTAAAGTGACTTTATAATTTTTATAAAGTCAAATCTAATTTAAAAGTGACTCTAAGTGATAAAGTTACTAAAGTCTAATTTTAAAGTGACTTTTAATAAAGTCAATGTAAAATTAGAAAGGAAAAAGTGACTTTGGAAATAAATGACTAAGTGGGTCTTTATTAAAGTGGGGTGAATTAAAAAATAGAAAGTGAGATTTAAATGAGCATTTAATCTCAACCCTAGATCTCAATCTATTTCAGCCATTGGATTTAGGGATTCCCCAAAAGTCACTTAGGGTTAGGTTAAAGGAGGAAAAGGAGGAAAAGGTCATTCATTCTTTCATGAGCAAATTGAGAGAAGGAGAGCAAGGGAGATTTCTGGGCAGTGAGGAGAAGGAGGCAACAGCTTGGCACACATTCCAAGGCAGCATTTCAGCAAGACATTTTAGCAAGACCGTACAGCTGATTTAGCACACAGTGAGGCAGATTTTTGGCACGATTTTTGAGGAAGGAAGGCCGTACAGCAGGCCGTACAATAGATTTGCACAGATTTCGAGGAGCAGAAATTTGAGGGAGGCCGTACAGCAAGTGGTTGTACCTTTGGCATGCATTTCGAGGCAGAAATCGTACTGCAGATTTTGTGGCAGCTTGCACACATTTCCAGGTAGGCCGTACAGCAGCATTTAAGGCTGAAATTTGGCACAAAAATCGAGGAGGCTGTACAACATTTATTGCTGTTTTGATTTTCGTTGTTTGCACATTTTCCGAGGCGGTGGTTAAGCACGGAAAACAAGATAAGTTGTAAAAGTCTGTTTGCTGATTTTTTGCTGAATATTTCTCTCACTGTAAAAAGCATTTTCCAGAAATAAGAAGGAGCTTTCGAACTGGTTTTCCCCAAGAGTTGTAGGGGGTTTTTCCAGGGTCATGTTGACCAAAAATATATGTGTCAAAATGTGTGAATGACTGTTTTATGTGTGCTGATATTTATTTCTGCATTTTCCAGCATTCTGTAATTTTTCCAGAATTTGTGTTTTTAGCAAAATTTATTTTCCAGCTTGTTAAATGTATGGATATGGGAAAGGGCATTTAACTATTTTGGAGTAATAAGGCGAAACTGAAAACTGGGGTAGGAAACTATAAATTTCTACATGGTATCAGAGACCTCCAAGGCCTTTCGGATTTACATTCTTGCGCAGAGGAAAGTTTTTGTCAGGCGGGATGTAAAGTTCGAGGAGGACATGGCCTTTAGGAGGTCACGGGAGTTAGAGTATCTGGATCAGCCAGACCCTCAGCAGCAGTTGAGTCAGTCGTAGGGATCCAGTGGGCAGGGATCAGGAGGATCCAGAGGTACATCTATGACGATGTCAGGTCCGTCAGTGGGGAGTGGCTCACCAAGTCAGAGAGGTGGTGCTACGGGCAGCATGCAGAGCAGTCCACAGAGCAGTTCACTGGGGAGTCCACTGATGGACAGTTCACACGGTACCTCAGCATCTACAGGTTCAGGTGCAGGCAGGAGGACAACAGACAGACAGTCAGGTGTTCAGGCTCCTGATGTTGAGGAGGAGGAGTTTTATTCTCCAGCGGGAGAAGTGTGCTCAGGGAAGAGGAAGCCCAAGTGGCTTCAGGACACCTTGAGAGATGCCACATCTGTTGCTGAGCCTAAGAGGCCGGTCAGAGAGAGCAGACCACCTGAGAGGTTTTGTAGCTATATGGCAATGGCTACCGGCATCCTTGACTCTGAGCCTTCTAGCTATGAGGAGGCAGCTAGCCAGCAGGTCTGGAGAGAGGCCATGCAGGAGGAGTATTCTTCTATCATGAAGAATGATGTTTGGGAGGTGGTGCCTAGGCCTGAGGGAAAATCCGTGGTTACTTCCAGATGGGTTTACAATGTAAAGCATGCTGCAGATGGCAGCATTGAGAAATTCAAAGCGAGGTTTGTGGTTAGAGGGTTCTCCCAGGTAGAGGAAGTTGATTATGAGGAGACCTTCGCTCCCATGGCTCGATATACTTCGATCCACTCCATTATATCGATAGCAGCAGAGATGGGTTGGAATATCCACCAGATGGATGTGAAGACCGCATTTCTCAATGGCTTCATACAGGAGGAGGTGTACATTGAGCAGCCACAGGGCTTTGAGGTGCATGGGAAGGAGTCCCATGTGTGCAAACTGAAGAAGGCCCTTTATGGCCTAAAGCAAGCTCCCAGAGCTTGGTACTCCAGGATAGATACATACTTGCAGAAGATGGGTTTCACAAAGAGTGAGGCAGATCCGAACCTTTACTATATTGTGATAGGTGAGGAACCTCTCATTCTGGTGCTGTATGTGGATGACTTGGTCATTACAGGTGCAGAGAGACTCATAGAGCACTGCAAGAGAGATCTTGCGGCGGATTTTGAGATGAAGGACATCGGCTTGATGCATTACTTTTGGGTTTGGAGGTGTGGCAGGAGGAGGGGCATTTCTTCCTGGGACGGGGGAAGTATATTGTGGACATCCTTGGCAGATTCCACATGGAGGATTGTAGACCCATGTCGACACCGATGATCACCAACTGGAAGAAGCTTCATGCTTCGGATTCCGAGTTGGTGGATCCCACATTGTACAGACAACTAATTGGTTCCTTGATGTATTTGGTCAACACTAGACCAGATATTTGTTTTGCAGTCAACACGATGAGTCAGTTTATGTGTGAGCCTAGGAAGGTTCACTGGGTGGCTGCAAAACACATTTTGCGGTACTTGCAGGGGACAGTGGATTATGGTCTGGACTACAGGTAGGGGGATGGAGTGAGATTGGCAGGTTACACTGATTCTGATTGGGTAGGTTGTGCTTCTGATAGGAAGAGCACTTCAGGGTGCTGTTTTGGGTTGGGTTCGGCAGTGGTGTCATGGTTCAGCCGGAAGCAGCAGTCAGTAGCATTGAGTTCAACGGAAGCAGAGTATATGGCAGCCGGTCTAGCTAGTTGTGAGGCCATCTGGCTTCGCAAGATGTTGTTTGGCTTATTTGGTCAGCCGTTGAGACCTTCAGTGATTTACTGTGATAATCAGAGTTGCATTAAACTCACGGAGAATCGAGTATTTCATGACAGGTCAAAGCATATCGGGATCAAATATCACTTCATCAGAGACTATGTTCAGAAAGGAGCTGTGAAGCTTGAGTATATTCCCACTGATGAGCAGGTTGCGGATATTCTTACCAAAGCCTTACCACGGGGCAAGCATGTCTACTTCAGAGACAAGATGGGTGTGGTGAGGAACACCTTCCTCGGTAAGAGGGAGTGTTGAAATTTGGTACCGGAGGACAGGTGGTTCCCTAAGGCTTTGATCTTTGGCCTAGGGAAAAGTGTCCAAAAGAATTTAATTTTTCTCTTAAAGTGACTTTATAAAGTTATAAAGTCAAATCTAATTTAAAAGTGACTTTAAGTGATAAAGTTACTAAAGTCTAATTTTAAAGTGACTTTAATAAAGTCAATGTGAAATTAGAAAGGAAAAATTGACTTTGGAAATAAATGACTAAGTGGGTCTTTATTAAAGTGGGGTGAATTAAAAAATAGAAAGTGAGATTTAAATGAGCATTTAATCTCAGCCCTAGATCTCAATCTATCTCAGCCATTGGATTTAGGGATTCCCCAAAAGTCACTTAGGGGTAGGTTAAAGGAGGAAAAGGAGGAAAAGGTCATTCATTCTTTCATGAGCAGATTGGGAGAAGGAGAGCAAGAGAGCAAGGGAGATTTCTGGGCAGTGAGGAGAAGGAGGCAGCAGCTTGGCACACATTCCAAGGCAGCATTTCAGCAAGACATTTCAGCAAGACCGTACAGCTGATTTAGCACACAGTGAGGCAGATTTTTGGCACAATTTTTGAGGAAGGAAGGTCGTACAGCAGGCTGTACAGCAGATTTGCACAGATTTCGAGGAGCAAATTTGAGGGAGGCCGTACAGCAAGTGGCTGTACCTTTGGCACGCTTTTCGAGGTAGAAATCGTACAGCAGATTTTGTGGCAGCTTGCACGCTTTTCTAGGCAAGCCGTACAGCAGCATTTAAGGCTGAAATTTGGCACGAAAATCGAGGAGGACGTACAGCATTTATTGCTGTTCTGTTTTGCTGTTTGCACATTTTCCGAGGCGGTGGTTAAGCACGGAAAATGAGATAAGTTGTAAAAGTCTGTTTGCTGATTTTTGCTGAATATTTCTCTCACTGTAAAAAGCATTTTCCAGAAATAAAAAGGAGCTTTCGAACTGGTTTTCCCCAAGAGTTGTAGGGGGTTTTTCCAGGGTCATGTTGACCAAAAATATATGTGTCAAAATGTGTGAATGACTGTTTTATGTGTGCTGATATTTATTTATGCATTTTCCAGCATTCTATAATTTTTCCAGAATTTGTGTTTTCAGCAAAATTTATTTTCCAGCTTGTTAAATGTATGGATATGGGAAAGGGCATTTAACTATTTTGGAGTAATAAGGTGAAACTGAAAACCGGGGTGGGAAAACAGAAAATTTCTACAGCACTCATCATGGAATTTTGTCAATATACACCAAGCTATTTGATCTGATCTTTAGCAGCATGCACTGATTGGTAACTTCATATGAAAAAATCCACTTGAAAATATAATAAGGACTCACGTAAGGGAGATTTGGGAGCCTTTCAGTTTGGCACATAAAGGGTATTCACAACCTCTACTTCTTCTTTTTCCCAACCAGGCTGAGTCTGTGCTGGGGCTAGCCCCAATGTTGGATGGAAGAACAAATTGCCTACCTGTGAGATGCTGTCACCAGGATTGTGCAAGGCTCACCTGACACCCCGTGGAACAGTTTTTATCCCGCATAGGTGGCTCCCACCCTCAACCCCTCCCCAAGGGTATGCACAACTTTAGGAATGACTTTTTGTTTATATTTAACTTTTGGAACAGCAATGTCTACATATAAGCTTTGCAATGTAACCCCTAGATCTGCAGAAACACACCTTAAGTGTTGTCTCAGAGGGTGGAGAATTTCTCTGTTAAAAAATCAGCAGAGCTTTACTGGCATGTATGGATTGAGTTCCCTGGCTTATCCAATTCAAATCATTTTCGGATTGCTTAGGTCAAACCACAGGGGAATTTGTTTCACACAAGACTGTGTGAGACTGTATAACCCTCTGTCAAACAATTCAAGTCAATCTCTCGAAGGACTTGAAAGAGTATCCATATTCAAGTTAGAAAGAAAAATGATCCACAAACCTGTTTGTTGTATCACCATATCTAACACCTACTTTCATTGTCAAAGTATTGGTCAAATTATGCAAGTTTTCGCAGCCAATTGAATTATTCATAAGGTTTTGGGATGTAACTACGCACAATTATTCATAACATATTTATTCGTTTCAACGTTGAAGTTGACACATTCACCCATTATCTAAGATATGTATGAACATTGAAAACTCGTTGCATAAACTAAATTAGAAAGAAGGGGTAAATTTGTTAGCACCCCACACCAAACTTAATATTTTGCAGGGGTGTATTTTTCTTAACAGTATAAGACATTAGGCGGAAACAACTGGTAGAAACGGAATACATACCTCTGTCAACGACCAACTAATCACTAAACTGCTAACGAGCCAATGACTCCTGACCTGCAAAGAATAAAACGAATCTTAAGAAAAATATAAAATAGCTCAACCAACCAATTGAAATGCTCAAACTTTCTCTCCTCGAGCAGGTGCAGACCTCAGGGAAACTGTGTAGGATCCCCCAAGTAACAAACAGCCTTGAACCTATTTGGGGCAGTGTTGCTGAGACAGGAGATCTTACAAGCCCTGCAAGCAGAAAGAGAGACAGGAATAAATATATAGATTGATAGGTAGATAACTTTTTACTAACATTTTACCTTCTAAATTAGAGTATTTTAAATGACCGATTACTCACCTACCAGGCCATGGAGAATCTTTGGAAAGCCAAAGATTTGCACACCCATAAAATACAACATACACAAAAGTTAGTGATTTGAAATTACACATAACCTGTCTTAAAAAACAGAACAAGTGGTAAATTACACATAACCTGTCTTAAAAAACAGAACAAGTGGTAAATTACACATTACCTGTCTTAAAAAACAGAACAAGTGGTAAAATATCCGTAACCTACCTTTGCTTACTCAAATAAAAACAAAAAAACAAAAAACCATTCACCATAATCTACTTTTGCTTGCTCAAAGCAAACATTACCCACTGAACACCCGTAAACTACCTTTGTTTGTTCAAATCAAATATTTTATCATGGGTTGCGGTCAAGCAAGTTTTTTTCACAGATATCCGGGTTCAATTCCCCTGATAACATGCTGCTGGTTTAATGCAAGCAAATCAAACACATCCCACTGATCACCCATAAAATACCTTTGGTTGTTCAAATCAAACATATTGTCATGGGTTGTGGTCAGGTAAGCTTTTTTTCACAGATATCCGGGTCCAATTCCCCTGAGAACATGCTGCTGGGTTAATACAGCCAATTTTAATGTTAGCTAGGCTTAGGTGCATTCCCCTGAGAGCAAGCCGCTGTGTTATTGCAGCCAATTATAGCGTTATGCTTACTGAGCTTGGGTGTTCGTCCTAGGCAGTATATCTCAATGGTCTAAGCCAAAGGCAAGGGCAAGTACAAGGCCGAGGAAACAACTTGCTTAACAAAGTAACAAAGAGCCATTTAAAACCCCCGGACCCAAAAAAGACAGAAGGAAATCAGTCATAAAATATTAATACCAAGAGTGCCTTACTTCTAAAATAGCTGCTGATTGTGCCAACTGCAATGGTTTTTCAACTGCGTCGTAAACTGCAGCGGGACTAGACTCTCTCAATGTCTTTGCAGCGAAATACAAAACTTGCACCCTGTACATACAAATCATGTCATGCGTCCATGTTTTGACCATGTAAACCCAATCAAGATGAAACTGATAAAACTAAGAGGAGGACAAATTTCATATAAAAAAGGGTCAGTTTTGTAGCCGAGAAGAGCGCGAAAGAGGTGCTTACCAGCCTAAGAACACCACCCAGTTGTAGATAGCCAGATACAGACGCCTGAGACCTGAAAAGAAACCCGCCATTGCTGCTTCCAAGATTCAGTCTTCAGCCCTGTTTACCAATGTATGGATGCAATGGTTTAAAAGGACCGTGTAATGGTGAAGATGAGATTCTTCTGTTTTGTTTTGGACTTTAAATTCATCGGAGGGGATACAGGAAAAGGGTAGATAGGAGATTTTAGTGCAGAAGAGGGATGGTGGTTCGGAGTCCAGGCGCTGGGTGAATGCTGCATTAATTCCCCTCTCTTCTGCCCACATGTTGCATCGAATAGCTCAACTACCCACCTGCTGCTTATTACAAGAAAGCCATATGTATTCATTAATCTCCATGGATCTTTGCGGCATCTGTAAATGTTGTTTAACAACCCACCTGCTGCAGCATAACACAAGGCGAAATTCATTTATGTTTATGGATATCTTTATACGTATGGTTTACAATGGGATTTTTTAACGGCTGCACCCACGTGTTTATGGACAGCGATTAATCCTCCGACAGTGAATGTTGACGCTTGTTCCCTTTTAGATTAATTTTACAAATTCAATTTAATATTCAAATCATGGAAAGAAAATATTAAATCATATCAAAGCTGCAAAGCAATGAACTCTCATTTCCTCTTTTTCTTTCTTTGGACACTTGTGCCCTTTGAGATTTAATTAAAAAAATCCAATTTAACTTTTAAAACATACAACGAAAACTGCATACCAATGGAGTATCTTTTAATATTTTTAAGGTTAATTTAAAGTTTTAATATTTTTTTAAGGTTAATTTAAAGTGTTAATATTTTTTAAAGTTAATTTAAAGTTTTAATAGGTAAAATATTATAAGTTTATTTTATTTAGATATTGAGGAGTTTTTAAGTAGTGTATTATAGTAGATATTTTGGATTCAACTATGTTAAGAAAATCATTTAACTATTTTTCACTAATTTCTTATGATTTTTGAATAGTCTACTTAACACATTCATTACATGGGTCATACTCCTACGGGTGAGTGTAGGATTGAAATTAGTGAAATGAATCACATAGAGTCAATCATCACTTCCAAGGCTTTCATTTACCAAAGTGAAAGATGTTAAAGAGGGATTATATATTTCTATATGTAAATATTTTTTATTTTTTTAGTGTATAACTTAAGTTAAAATGGATCTTTGTTGATTATTAATAATATTATTTATATTTATATAAATCAACATTTTTATAGCTTTGAGGGTCGTCTCAATTTGTGGAGTTCCCATCATTAATTTTATGGACAAAGCAACCAAGGTCTATGAACCACATTATGTTTTTTTTATTATTATTTAATCTAATGCTTCATTTTGGGAATACTATATCTCTCTCATATTAAGCCAACATTTAAATGTTTATACTCATTTATGGACACTACAACATCTCCTCCATATTGGGTTGTCTCTTTGTGCAATTATAAATTAGGTGATTTCTTCTTCTTCTTCTTCTTTAAATCCACAGTTGCTCTACGGCCCCAAGAAAGTTAAAGTTGTAGAGTATTCATGGAGCTTAGGATGCATCACAAACAATTAACCTGAGGCTTATGCCCTTTACTAGGGCATTTAGTTAGTCAAATAAAATAAGGTGGCTTCTTTCACTATTTTGGGAGACAATGAGGTGGCTCCTTTCATTGTTTTGGGAGGCTCCCTCCTTATTTAGCATTTGGTGAGGGACTCCCCTCTCACGGACAAAACATCATAAAGTCTTATGAAAATAATTAAAAAAGAAATTGAACGGATCTTCAATAGCATATTTCTATGTTATTTATGATCTCAATAAAGATGTGGACTTATGTGCTAATGAAGGTGTAAATTGAGAATGGGAGATTTAAAAATCAATGGTTGAATCGATCTATCTCCTATTCCTTAGAACTAAATGGATCGTCATTGCACAGTTATGAAGGATTGCATTACCACTCAGTAATAGTATGACATGTAAATTTTATTTTTGGGTGGGTCAATTTCATAACATACATACCTACAAAACCACGTTTTTTGTTGTCTAGCTTGGAGTCTCCCTAGAAAAAATTGTAGTTTTGGTGGATAAGAAGGCTCAAAAAGAAATTTTAAAGATATAGTTATGTAGCACATGATATATTTGTTGCAATCTAGGCACAGACATGCATATAAATACAAAATTTTCATTATGGTTAAAAATAAAAATAAAAGTAAATGGTTTAACAAATTTTGACAATGTAAAATATCACTTGAAATTCTGTAAAATTTTATTTTTATGTTTGAAAAGCATTGAGAAAATTTTTTCAATATTATCACAATTTTACTAATTTAAAAGGTTGGTAGTGAGACGTATATTTTGAAATATAGACCTATCTAAGTGTGAGATGGACGATTTAAGAGAAAGTGTTTTTCATCTTCAACCCTTTCAGTGTAACAAAGGTGACAAACTCTTTCATCCCACGGGATTTAGGAATTAGCTAACAACCAATTTCGTTATGGAGATTATGAGAATTTGTTTTCATTTTAGTGATGTTTATTTTCTTCTTTATATTGGTCCACACATAGAGATACTTTTGATTTTCTAGATTCGTCTTGATCACCTCCTTAAATATTTTAATTTACTTTTTCCCACCAACTCCTTATCACGCTAGAATTTATCCTTAAACTTTAAGGTAACAATACTTTTACTATCATCCTTATTCTACAAAATTATCTCTTCCTTTATCCCTTGGTGGTCTAGGCAAGATCGAACATCCTTATGCCATCGCTACTTGAGTCGAAGGAGGTTTTAGCTAGAGTTTGATGCAATTTTATGAAGCTTCTTGTCTTCCATGTTGTACAATCTCTCTTTATTCCAGAAAAGAAAAAACCAACAACTTTCTATTGGTAAATAGTTGTTTACATATAATATATTGTCGAGATATTCCCCATATCAAACCAATTGTGATGACCATAAAAAAAATTAAAAAAATTAAAAATAAAATAAATAAATAATAATCACATTTGGATCTAGTGTCATGAAATGCACCATAGTTATCATAGGCTAATGTTCACAAAAAAAATGTGTAAAACACACACCATATTGTATCTATCTCTGAATGTAGATTATCTAAATATTAAAACTAGCAATTGCACTGAGAGGTGCAAAGGAACGCCAGAAGGAGGAGTTAAGGAGTGTAGAAAGTAATAAAGAAGTGAAATATATTGACAGTAAAATACGAGCAAAACTTGGGTTTCTATATTTGTTAAAAAATATAGCAAGGGGTTAAATTTAATAAGAAAGTCAGACTAACATAAATGTCTCACAACAATGGGAATAAAGATACATGCCAAATAAAATTTATTTATTTAAGTTTTCTAAAAATAACGTTAATAAATTCCGAGAAAAAAAATCAAATATCAAGACAACCACACCTTGATATTGTTTTTTTTGGTAAGTTAGGCTATTCTATTAATTCAAAAACAGAGAAGTTATATATGCTATAGGTTGGGTTGGCAAGCTACGCTTAGCCAATCCCAACCTTAGTTACACGGTTTCTAGGCTGCCTCAGAGGAGGAAACTAGCCGAGCATAACTTAAAACATAAAGTTACATTATGTACAGTAGTGCTGGCATATCTAAGTAGCACAAAGTAAATGGTAGCAAAAAAACATAGATGGCAAGCTTGACAAAAAATATGGGAGAAATGTGCAGTTGCACAGGCTTCACTTTTCATCTTCATCGTCACTGTTGGGGACCTCCTCCTTAATGGGGTAAACAGGAGCCTGTGCAACGGCTTCCTCTGCATCTCCCACAGTACACCTAGGTTTGTGGATCTGTGCGCAGAGGATGGGGGAGTCTGGATCTACGCCTTCGGGGACACGCGTCTAGTTTCCATCGGAATCCATCACCCAGACCCATGAATCCTCATCTTCCTCCTCCTGAACCGGAAATGGGTCAGTTTTGCGGTGTTGGAGGTGCATCTGGGGAAAGATAGTGGACTTTTGCGGGCCGCGTCTTCCTCTCTACACAGCTTGCCCAGGGCTGCTTCGTTCTGCTCGGGATCGGGACTCTAACACGCAAAAGTGCTGGATGAGGAGCCTTCCATCGATTCTAGACGATTGTCTTCGCCACGGTGATTGCGGCCTAGGAGAGCCCCTCTCTGTCCGCCTCGGATAGTTCTCTGGCGAAGTTTGGGGGCCATTACGTGAAGAGGCAGGGGGGAGCGGTTCAGGGAGGGGTACACAAAAGGGAAAGCGGCGCTGGGGCTAAGGGGGTAGGAGTAGCAGGGGGGAAGGTGCATAGGAAGGGATGCGGCAGCCCAAAGGAGACTGTGCAACACAACGCAGAGTATAGAGCTTCGTAGCCTTTTGAAGTCAGGGAGAAGCCAGAGCAGAGTTAAAGAGGCGGAAGGCAAAGATAAAATATTGTGAGTTGAAAGGGGCTGAGAGCTCATATTTTTAAAGGGGCTGGGGTGTGTGTGAGGAGAATAACAATGAGTAGGCTTCGCACGCAGTTGTGTGCTATAATCGATCACCTAAACAGGCTTGAGGGAAGGGTGATGGCTGCAGTACGGGTTAATCATGGTGATCATTTATGGTGACAGATGTGAGGTGATGCTCTGGACATGGTGACACAGTTCCCGTCCTCTCGTCATCATTTCTGATTCTGTGGGTCTTGTGCGAGTGGCTAACGGTTTGAGGATCCGTAACATGTGAGGCTTTGTGCAGAAGATCCCCATCCTCGGGGGAGTGTGGGATGTGATTGTCAAGCATGTCAATTCTGTCACCCACATCCGGGGCACACCTTGGTATTGTTATTCTTCTACTATTAGAATAAAATAACTAGACACAACATAGATGAAATCAAGGAGAGAAGAGCCAAAATAAATATGTTTGATGTGAAAGAGATGTAAAATTATTTCACTATCACTCTTAACCATAAGTAAAATATTTTAATATTCATATAAGTAAAGTAATTTATATTAATTTTACAAGGAAAATAAAGTAACTAAAATTAAGAAAAACCTTATAATTCCACTTTTTAACAAAATAATTCATATATTTTTTAAAATGATTGAAACTTAAATAAATGGTTAAAGTATTTATCTGAACTAATTTCATTCAAGATCAGTTTTATAGAAAGAGTAAATATATTGTTTGAATAGTTACAGTAAGACTGTGAAGTATAATTCATTCAATTATTATATCACTTGTATTAGCTTATGTTATACATGGGATATCTTTTCAACACAGTTAAAACTAGGATAGAACATTGAGTTCGGGGTTTCAACACAGTAAAAATTAGGATTGAACATTTGGTTGGGGGTTCCGATAAAAGTGTAGATAAATGTAGAGCAATGTAAACATAAACTACATGAAACCAGAATTATTGTTATTTTAATATATTAAAATAATTATAAAAAAAATGATTTTAATATAAATTTAATGGAAAATTTATTTAAATTAAAACACTAATATAATATAACAGAATGAAGGATTGAACAATTGTACAGAGGTTTTTTTATTTTCAAAAGAAATATGTAGTTGAATGGAAAACAAAAACAAATCTGTTGAAATTGAGTCTTTACTAACTAGCGAAGCTCTATACAATAATTGTTCTTCGTTGAGAAAAGTTACAACAGTATCAAGAAAACCAATTATAATCCCCTCTTATAAAAAGGTTGCTAGAGTTTTCTTAGCTTGGAGAGGTGATGATGATTTATTTCCCACTCATTTATATTCAAAGATTGTACATATTTTTTTCCATTTTTGAAATAAGTATAATTAAAAAAAAAAAAAAAGCCCATTTGGTGAAACTCTTAGTTGGTCAATTAGCGAAGTTGAATAATAAATCCAATCACTATTATGAACATGAACATGGCAATCAGTCAAAAGAGTTTGCGGTGCAAGTTACTCTTAGGCTTAAGATACACTCTCAAAAAAGCTACAACAAATCCAAAAACAAACCCAAACTATTATTCATTTTACCGTGTACAATATCAAGAAAACCAGGTAAAAGCAACTTCTCTGATTGTAATATCAATTTACACTGTTTACATTCATTCGCTCAATACAAATCTCTCTAATTGTTGTACCGATTTCATGCTCAAAACATTACATTACATTCAAAGCTAAAACCATGCTAAACACAATTACTGCAACATTAAGAGTTGTGGATCACTTTATGGCATGCAGCTATACTGTAGGGATCCTTTCAATGAGTTGAAAACAAAGTTAAGAGTTTGTCTGAAGTAGTGCAATGTCACAATGACCTCTTAAAAGCATATTTCAAAGATGAAGGCCTCAAACACCACTAAGTGCATGTGACTTCACAATTTCAAATGAACATTAGAGACATGAAGCTTATATATATCCCAAGTGGGAGAGAAAATTCAATTGCATGTTGAACATTAAAAGGATGGATGTGTTCTCGTTGTAATATTAGTGATGGATCAAGCCTAAAGAGTACACATAACATGCATTACGATTATGTAAATCTATTATCAAACACCCCTCTCTAACATTGTGTTGTCGCAGGGTGGGCTGTGACTTATTACAAGAACAAAATGCAAACAATGATTTACAATACCAATACAAAGCAATGTCGAAGACTGTTTAAAAGGGTGATGAACACATTTTCAAATGTATTGATGGAATCGATGCACATGTAGCATTTTAAATCATGCAAGTTATGTGTTTAAATAATATTCAAACGAATATTAAAAGTTGTTGAAAGAATGCATTGAGCATTGAAAGAGGTATGTTATATTGTGTCTATTACAATATGTCTAAAATCTTTGTGTTCCGTAGTAGTGGCTAAGGGATCGTGATGCAATGCGAGCACTTCAGGCACATTCGGTTTGAATATAAGTGTGGTGTTAGCATTCATTATTGACAGAATCGTAGTCCAATTTGAGTTGTGAATGCGAATTGGTTGAGGTCACACCTTCCAAATGCGATTGGATTGAGAGCGCACCTCCCAAGTCGCACTTTTTAAATGTGACTTGAACAGTCCCATGCCAATCACCCATGGTTCTATAGACAAGGCCTGAAAAACATTGGATGAGAGGAACCATGCAAATGTTTTTAGTTGTGTGCCTGCATATCCCAATTATTCATAGAAAACAGGTGTGATTTCGTTGAAGATTTCACTAGGGTCGTTGAATGACAGGATTGTTGTTGTCAGTACAGCTCATGGGCTAAAGTTTACATAATCCAGTTTGGAGCATGGTGATGGCGTGACCCTTCAGTGCTGTAGAAACAGGTACAGGGGTATGGTGGAGGATGGTGTGTAAACATTCAAACAAGTATGTCAGGATGGCGTGGGATTACATAACCGTGAATTCTCCTTTCCCTACGCAGTGCAGTCCAAAGACTCGTAACACCTAAATTTCAGTCAAGTTAAAAAGGTTTAAAAAAAAATCAACACATGTCATAATATAATTCGTCAGAAGGGCGATAAGAAAGCTTTATGATTAGGTGAGGTGAACAGTTTTTGCTAACCCAATATCATAAATAAAACGGCTCCAATGTAATTAAAAAAAAATGATTGTTAAAACATTTTATTAATATGTTGTTCAATATGAATGAGATGTGTAATTCTTTCCATTGATAGATGTTTTTAATGAATTCACAAGTAACCTTTTTTTTTGGATAGTTTATGTGAATAGGTTTTTTTGTTATTGATGTTGTTGGTTTGACCCACAGGGATTTGAACCTCTGATTTCATGGTTTACATAATACTTCATAACATGGCGATTGCCAATTGTGCTACCCCCACGTTGTGACAAGTAACATTAAAAAATATAATACTAATAACACAATTTTTTTTCATGTAACTATATATTTATTGATAAAGAGAGATTATATCTTAGTGTGTTGCTCAAGATGAACATTATGTGTAATTCCTTTCATGTTTAGCATGAAGTTCACTCATGGAATATATATAAATAACCAATATAGATCCATGTTAATGGGATGTATCAAGTACCGAAAGGGATCAAATCTCTTAAGGTACAAACTTTTCTTAAGTTTTACATTATAAAATATTGCACTCATAAAACTAAAACAAAACTAATTACATCACTCGTAGCTAGTAAACATATAAAAAATCACGCTAGAATTAATTAAATCTGATATGTTCAAGAAGGACATCATGTATTTATCATCCTATGTATATTTCACAACTGGATTGTTTGATCAGAGATCCCACGAAGATCAGGCTCCCGTGACATTCATATACTGCAAAAAAATCATAGAATATACCATTCAGAATGTGTTGTGGAAATCATAAAAATTACAAAAATATGGCACAACACTTCAAGTATGACATAGTTTTCCTGCAACAAATGAATCATACGAAAAGAATTGAACCTATTCTGACTGTACTAGTATGATGATCTGCTCGAGGCCTGCAAGAATAGTATCCACTAACTTTAGCATATTTATCCAGTAGTATCTTCCATCTTCAGTATTCAAGTCCAACCAAAGATGGGTGTTGCCTGTTGACAATCCAAAGGTAACATTTGGCTTGGCCATAGTTGAAATTTTTGTAAAGTCTAGCAGGAGCTTAGGTGGAAACAATGATCCTCCATAGTTACCATTGTTGTTGTTGATCATTGAAGAACTACTTTCATTAGAACCTAAGTCACTAGAGCCACTGAAAATATTTGATCTGGGAGAGCCACAGGCTGTTATCAAAGCTAGAAGTGAATTGGACTTGTGGTATGGCCACAGGAAATTGTTATGATCATACATTTTTCTTTTATATTAACTGTGGGTCCTTGCACCGTGAAGGGCAGCAAATTATGGACATATTCGTCATGTTGTGGCTTCATTTTCTCAGTCTCATTCAATTTTAGATTGATTTCACCATTGAAAACATTACTTGTTTCCTTCTGAGCATCAATAGTTATGCATGAATTGCTTGAAGGTGCAATGGCACCTTGAACCAACTACAAATTAGGGGTAGAGTACGCACAACCAGGGGCCAAGGAGCACATGTTATCTAAAAATTGAGTAACAAACCCCTGGTGATCTTGGTGCGGTGATAGTCCATCCACATTTCCAGATTGATCTATAACGATACAGCTCCTAGAGTATTTATTTGTCCCTTGAACCAAATGTTGATCCATGTTCTAAGAATTAAGTGCTATTACTAATACAGGTTGTTGTTGAGCCCAAACATGAGAACCCAGAGCAACAACTGGATCATCAAATCTGCATGGAGCAGCAGACCTTAGCAAATTTAGGTCTAGCCGATTCATGTTTCCATTTTCAGCATTCATGATATTGGATGAATACCTATATGCAACAAGCTTCCAATAATCTCCAATCAACTGTGCTTCAACCTCCATCATTGCATTCTCTCACTATGTCAAGGAAGCAAAGTACTAAGATATTTGGGAAGCAGCAAAGAGGTTTGTTCGTGGTTTCTTCAAATGTGTGTTCCAGTAGTTCTTAATTTTGTTGTTTTTTCTCCCTGGCAGATGAGCAACTATTGCAAACCACCTAAACATCTAATATAATATCCAAATTCCACCAGGATAATCAACCTCAAACACCATAACTTATAAAAGTACATGAGAGGTATCAAGGTTTGTTTAAAGATAACTTGTTTCCAAGGATTGCATGGGGTTGGAGAATTCTTTGTTCCTCGTCAAAAGAAAAACTTTCCCCGCTTTCTATCAGGCCTCAAATAGTTGGTCCATCGAAGTCTACAACTTTTGCCACACCTAAGAAACCCTGCAACATAGTAACATCACAATTTTTTACGTGGTATATGATAATAGAACTTCACAAAATTAAACTATATCAACCATTTTCCGGAAACCTTAAATTCAAAACCTAAGGGCCATTCATTTTCCCTAATTTTCAAACGAACATTCTCATAACGGAATTAATATCCCCTAAATTTCATGCAATAAAAAAGATTGAATGTGCAATGAAACTACAATCCGAACAAAAATAATCAAAATCGTAATCCCAACAATGGATTCATGCCAAAAAAAACCGTCTAGAACCTATAAATTCCAGAGCCATCACCGGAAATGGGGGCGATGAGTGTCTGTATACAACGCCTCCTCTCTTATGTTGTGTTCGGAATGTGCAGAGAGATTGAACTATTGCGAGAGGTCATATGATCGTTGCCATGTCAAAATAAAGGTCGATAGATGTGATTCACCTGGGGAGGAGAGACGATCGCGATCATGCCACAACATCATGGGTCTCCGTGGCAAACAATGGGTCGCGAAGTAATTTGAAAAAAAAAATCAACACATGTCAAAATATAATTTGTTAAAAGGGCGATAAGAAAGCTTTCTGATTGGGTGAGGTGAATAGTGTTTGCTCACCCAATCTCATAAAGAAAATGCCTCCAGCGTAAATATGTTCCCATCATCACATAAATTTTCAAAAAAAAAGCAAAGAAGAAAACCAAACAAACCATGTGAGTAGCAGAGTGACTAATCAATATGGATTTTCCCTAATCTATGGAATTTCTCGTTATGATAAGCATTGAAAATAATCTCCCAAGGTTGTTTCATGTGTCCCTCCATTGATAATGCATCAACCACGACATTATGCTCCTATTGTCACTGCTACAACACCCTCCAAAATTTCACATCTGAATTTTGGAGCCTACTTCATTGTCATATCAAGCATGCCTCGGTTGTCAAGTGTCGTTTTATGTTGTTTCATATGTCTTAATTGTTCTTTAATGGTATCAAGTGTTGTCACGTTGACTAGAACATCTCTATATGCATTTCATGGTCATAACGCCTTTGTTGTTGTAAAACAACACTTTCGGGTCACAATCACACACACTTCACTCGTTATACTTGGGGAATGTGCAGAAAGTGGTGTTTTGATGTATATTCATTGTTGATCTCTAAGTTTTATCGGTGAGTTAGTATGTGTCACACATTTTTTTATGTCTAAAGCCCATCTTGCTCACCCCTTGACCTGTCATCCATACTTAGAAATTTTTTTGTTTCTAAACGAGATCATTAAGGCTAAGAGCGCATGAGCGCTCTCCGAAGACTTGATGAGAGACCCTTCATTGTTCAAAAGTGTACCTTGCACCCTCCTTAAGAGCTAGGGGCACTCCCAAAGCACAAATCCCCTTCCTTGTTCTAACTTGCGCCCTTAAAAAAATGAAGCCTTCCTTTGAGCGCACTCCTTTGACCTGAAGGAAAGCGCCCTGAAGGCCTTAAGCTCTACCATTTAGCCTTACATAATGTACCATGTGTCCTTTTGAGAATTTGAGCGCATAGGCGCACTTCAAAGGCATGAAGCACCATATTTTAGCCTTCGGACTTGCGCTTTGCGCCCTCTTTGGTCTCTTGAGCGCTTGAGAGCACTTCAAAGGCATAAAGCATCATTCTTCAACCTTTGTACTTGCGCCATGTGCCCTCTTTGGTCTCTTGAGCGCATGAGTTCACTTCGAAGGCACGAAGGTTCATTATTTAGCCTTCCAACTTGCACCATGTGCCCTCATTGGTTTCCTTTAAGCACACTCCTTCGACCCAAAGAGATGTGCCGTCTTTGAGAGCACTCATTCGACCCAAAGAGATGTGCTCTCTTTGATATCACTCCTTCGACCCAAAGGAATGTGCCCTCTTTCTCTCCCTTGAGCACACATCGCACTTAGGAAGCCTAAAGCATTCCCCTTCATCCTTTGGATTTGCACCATGCGCCTTGCGTTGATTGTCTCCCACTCTTGGGTGCATGTCGAAGCCATGAAGCCTTTCCCCTTCAGCCCTCCAGCCTTTCAAAGTGTTCCCAAAAGCTCCTTTGGCCCTTTTAAACACACCAAAAAGGCATAAACAAAAAATATGCATAAAGTATGGTAGATTAGGAGATTTTCAGGCTAATAGTTGCTCGTCATGGGTGATTGTAGAAACAAGTATTCCAGGGACCTCATGGCAAGAACACACGAGGAAGATCAGGCAAAGAGGATAAACAAAGAAAAAATGAAAAGAACCAAGAACACACTTGAAACTTGATGATCAAAATGCCCCAAATACTCTAAGATTGAAGGCCCTTTCGAGGGTGAAAGCACCACAATCAGAAGATAAACAAAGAGCAAATACAAGGTGGCAATTGTGTCACCACTGGAGAAATTCCATGTCATCAGTCACTATCAGTCCCAGTCATCAAAGCTAGTGACATGTCAAGTCTCATCACATGATGAGTTGGAGGTCATGATGTAATATTGTAATCATTGTAAAAGACAAATAAGTGTAAGTACAAGAGTCATGTGTGGAACACGAAGAGTCACATAGTCATTTATGGACAAAGATTGTATAGAAGTCCAAAAGTCATTTAGAAGTTCAAAAATTCTTTAGAATTACAAAGGAAACACTAGGAGTCCAAGAGTCATGGGGGTAATCCAACAGTCATGAGGATATGAAAGGTCATTCCTCTTGTTATAAAAGAAACCTCGTAACTCAAGTAAAGGGGCTTTTGGAGGCTTAATCTTTGGAGAGCTAGTCTTGGCTTCTCTACTTGGCATAGGAGAGAAAACTATTATTTGGAGAAGCAAGAAGTGACTTAATGTTCCATTATTGGAGCTAGTGTCTCATTATTGTAATCGTGTATTTGGATATTTCACTTAATATTGAAGCTCTATGAGCCAACAAATTTTCATGAATGTATCACGAATGTTTTAGGACTATTCTTGGGATGTTTACGGTATATGTTGTGTTCATATGTAGTGAAGAAATTGAACTATTTCAGTGGATTTGGTACTCATCTTGTTGAATGGTTGTTCTATTTTCTTAATAATTGTTATGTGAACTATTTCGTTAATGAATATGTTATGCTCTCATGTGTCTCTCTCGGGTGAGTACTATTACTTCCCTCTAGAGGCCCATTTTTTGTCTCCCCTCGTGAAAGTCTCCTTTTACACATTGCAATCGATGTTTCACAATGTCAGTTGACTTGCTTATTCAAGGTTTATGTATATAATGTATTATGTTATCCGTTGAAACTAAGAAAAACCTTACAATTATGGTGGTCAAGTCGATATTCCAACTAGGGATCCTACTCCAAACGGTGTGAGGTCTAATCAAGACTTCGCATCAAGGTGAACCCTTGTATGTTGGCGATATCCAACACCGTCAACATTCTAGCGCTAGAAGGAGGGCCAAATGACAAGTTATGTCCTTTGAGTCTGTGTTGAATATCTTATATTTAATGGCTCATTCACAAATCATACTCCTGGAGTGTTTCTCTGGTTTATGTCCCCCTGGTCAACTTTTAATTCTTGATGAGCCTCTTTATGACTTGTCTTAATTGAAATTTGATCGCGAGGATGGAGCATCCATAGCCGAGAACATCTCTAATTTTCTTAAATTTTGTGAATATTACAAATTCGATGATGAATATTTTTCTTGTGTGTCTTTCTTCCTCACCCTTGAAGGTCATGTTAATCAATGGTGTCATACCTTACCATTTGTTTCCTTCCATTCTTTTCATCATTTCCTTCAGGAGCTTTATCAATATTTTGATAGGTATGATTACCAAGATGTTTATAGAAGGATCAATCAACTTAGAATGGATCCTAATGAATCAATTGAGGATTTTTCTAATAGATTCCTTCACCTATGTTATGAGTTTCCTGAAGAAGATATAGGTTGGGATTTCTTTAAGCAAAAGTTTGAACGTTTAGTTTGGGTTTCTTTAAATCAATGTGAATCTAAAGCCCCAGATGTTCTTGTTTCCTCAACTTCTATAAAACTTGAGGCACCTCCAATTTCATAGGAGGAACCTTCTATTCTTTTTTTTCCTTTTCCTCCTCCTTTTCTAGTACCAATTTGGGTGCCTCCATGTGATAATGTTGAAGTTGGGAAATCTAAAAATAAATTTCCTAAGCCATCCCCTCAATATTCTTCTGCTTTTCATGATTCAGATCCAATGGAGGAAACCTCATAATGGTTCATGAAGATTGTGGGGAACACTAGTCCTTCCATTCTTCGAGATGGTATTAACATTCATAAGTCTAGTCTTGAATCTAATTTGGATTCTTGTCATCCTCTATCATCTCTTTCTCATGATCCCTTTCCCCTTCATTTTCTTGACCATCCTCTTCCAAATTCAGACATTGATCAGATGCAAGGTAGTCACTCTTCACGAGTAGAGGAACAGGAAAGTGAGGATTCTTTTGATCTTTCTTCTCTTTTCCAAAATTCTTCATGTCAAGATTATGTTCTTCCATCCTTGGTTGATATTGAATTTAGAAATCTTAGTGATGAATCAAATGAAATTGATTTTATTAATCAATTTGAATTCTTGGACAACCATCATCTTGATGATTCAGACTCCATTGTTTTATGTGATGATGTGTGCCCAAGTACACCATTTGATCTTCCATTTTTCAAGAAAAATTTGTTTCAAAAGATTTAGATCTTGAATTTGGTTTGGTCCAAGAAGATGTTCTTATGGAAAATTCCACTTCATCTCACTATCCCTTATGTTCTACTTTTTATAATGCATCAAATTGTGGAGAAGATACTCCATGCTTCGTGTGTTCATCATCTAATGAGTTGGATTTGAAAATAACACAAGATAGTGAGGTCATCCATGATGAACAAAAAGGAAAGTAGCTTATCTAGTATCCATTTGATTCTTTAGCATTTCCAATTTTGCATGAAGAAAATAATTCTATCCAGGTTACTTTTGAGATTTGTCCAATTTATCCATCTTTAGATGTGTAATTAGAAGAATCTTTTGACTTGGGTAATCTTTTTGTCGAAGATATAAGTTCTGATCAAATCAGTGATGTATATGGCTACCATTTGAATATTAGTGATCTAGTTGAAATTACTAATGGTAGTTGTCCACATGCCATGCATGATCTAACTTAATCTTCAAAACGTAATTCTACAATTCTTGAAAGTTATGGGGCTCATCAGGAAGTTGAAGCACTTCAACTTCTGTTGATGGTTATGCTAGGTCCTCATTATCTTGGTAAGCTCTGTGAACCAAATCGCATTTGGATATTCTCCCATAATTCTTTCCTTTGCATGGTTTCACTGGATGTAAATCCCTTCTTGAAATATGTGCGTTATTTTGAATATGGTTCTTTCAACTTTCAAGATCTTGTTTTTTATTCAATTGAAGATTATGTTCCAGTTAGTTCATCTTCCTGAACATCTCTTATATCAAACTAAAATTTGGAATGTATGCCTTTCATAAATGAGCGAAGCTGTGAAGTTGATCACTCTAAAGATTATCTTTTCCGACAGATTCATACCTGTCACATTATTTTGAAAGTAATAAGCTCCTAATCTTTCTTGTTAATATTCTAATGCCAATGATTTTTATTTTGGAACCCAATCTCCTCTCGAGTACTAATGAATGCTTGTGTTATTTTCTGAATCAATTTCCTCTTTTTCCTTCACTACATCTCGACTGGTTTCATGTGTTTTCCATATTGGAATTCCTTTTTAATGATTAAGATGTCAATCCTGGTTGTATCCAGTCACAAGTAGATGGTTTGTCACATTTAACATATGAGGAAGAGTATTCTTTCATTTGAATCATTTGTAAAGTTGTTCAGACTAATTTATCTTTGTTGTCTTCCCATCAAGAATATTATGTCTTAATCATCCCATCTGATCATGGTTCTTGTTCTAACAATTGTCATTCAATTGATCATTTTTCCCACTAGTGTATATAATGATGGTTGTTTTACATCAGTTGATCTTCATGGTTTATCATCTCAAAATTTAGATACTTGTCAAGCAGTTGAGACACTTCATCCTTTGCTGATGGTTATGTCAAATCCTCACTATCTTGACAATCCTTCTGAATTTGATCAGATATATTTTCCCTCATAAGATTCCTGTCCTGATTCCATGCCATTAATTGAGAAATTTTCTTTTCAAGGATTTCAATTTTTTCATGAGGATTGTTTTGAATTCCACGATCTAATATATCATCATTTAGAAGCATATTACCTAGAAATCCCTTACGCTAATAGAAGACTTCTATATTTATTTATGTTTGGTAAGTAGAACAAAACAATTGCAGGTGCTTTCACAAGGAGCCATCAAGGTTTGTTTGATTATGGTTTTCATCACGAAGGTAAGGTGGCAGGTTGGGTAAAATTAGGTAGTATGGCACATCTTTCTTTTGTTAAGAAAGACCTTCTATTTGTTGTGCGAGATATTAAAGATTTCATCTTCTCTGATGCACATTATCATATATTGGTTTTCATTGCTCGTATCTTTGTGATTCTAGGTCGGGAGAAATTATAATGGCTTCATTGGAAACACCATTACACTTAGCCCTGACCTTCTAGCTACTTAGGTTAGAAGTAGGCTTAGTTTCATTTAGTTTCCTTTGCATTGTATCCACCTTATTTCTTGTTCTCCATCTAGTCGTTGCATCTGTTTTGTTTTCGTATTATTGTCTTACATGATGCTTTTCAGTTCAATCTTCATTTGCTTTGTCTCTTGTTTCTGCTTTTTATTTTGTATGTCATTTCTTTCATGTTTGCATAATAAGTCCTTGTGGGAAAAAGTACACGGCTCAAAAGGGACTTTGTCATGAAATAAAAGAGAAGTTTGACAACCACAATGCTTGGCTTTTTGTTGTTCTCCTTCTTTGTTTGGGAAAATTCCATAGGTTGAGCTAAGTCCAGATGGAAAATATGATTCGTCCAAGAGGAGAACCTCGAGGGAACCTATTATATTTGTGCCTATTTTAGTGTCTAAACTACTTAACTTGGTGTAAATCTACTTGTGTGTTAACGCTTGTCCAATCTAGTAGATAAAGGGTAAGGGGAAAATCTAAAGAGAGCAAATAAATATCAGAGGTCTTAAAATACTTATATGAAGGAGCAACCTCCTTTGCTCTCAGTAATTATGGATCCCTCTTCCACCTGTTCAAAATAATAAGATTCAATGCATAGTCTATAAAAGGGTGAAAGAAGAGAAAGGCTTCGTGTGTAGGGAGGTGAAGCAAGTGACTTCGCCATGGTACTTTCTAGCTCAATGGCAGCTAAGAAAAGTTTTTTCTCTTGAATTGACTCTGTCAGGGTACTATCCAGGTTGTCTAGCAATGGAGCAACACCAAAGATGAAAAATCATACCCTGAAAATCATAAACTCGTCCGGCACATTACCCTTTCTCGTATCGAAACAGTTGTGATATAGTGTATCTTTTGTGTGTGTTAAGACCAAGTAGAGAAAAGTAAGATGCTAGTATAAAAATAGGCGAAACGGGGAACTTGAGGTAATCAATACTTCTTGAAGGTATAACCCTTAACTGAAAACTTTTTCGGGATAGATAAGCTGAAATTTTACCAGTGTGTCGCCAAGTATTATCGCTGCTACAACACCCACCAAAATTTCACTACATTTGAATTTTGGAGCCTAATTCATTGTCATATCAAGTGTCACCTTGGTCGTCAAGTTTTGTTTCATATGTATTAAGTGTTCTTGAATGTTCTCAAGTGTATTCACATTGACTATAACATCTCTATATGCATTCATGGTCATAATGCCTTTGTTGTTGTAAAACAACACTTTCGGGTCCCAGTCGCACACACTTCACTGGTTAGACTTGGGGAATGTGCATAAAGTGGGGTTTTGATGTATATTCACTGTTGATCAATATTGTCTAAGTTTTCTCAATGAGTTAGTATATGTCTCACATGTTTTATGTTTAGAAATCATCTTTCTCACCCCTTGACCAATCATCAAAACTTAGACAATTTTTGGTTGTAAAACGAGCTCATTAAGGTTAAGATTGCATGAACGCTCTTTAAAGCCTTGATGGGATATCCTTCATTGTTCGAAAGTGTGCCTTGTGCCCTCCTTTAGTACTAGGTACACTCCCAAAGCATGAACACCCTTCCTTGTTCTGAATTGTGCCCTTCAAAAACCAGTCCTTCCTTTGAGCGCACTCCTTCGATCTAAAGGAATCTGCCCTCCTTGAGTGCACTCCGTTGACCTGAAGGAGTGCGCCCTCCTTGGGAGCACTCCTTGACTCGAAGGAATTTTCCCTCCTTGAGCACACGAGTGCACCCCGAAGGCCTTAATCCCTTCCCTTCAACCTTCCATAATGTGCCATGCGCCCTCTTGAACCTTTGAGCGCATGGGCGCACTTCGAAGGCATGAAGCATCATCCTTTAGCCTCCAGACTTACACCTTGCACCCTATTTGGTCTCTTGAGAACTTGAACTCTCTTTTAAGGCACGAAGCATCATCTTTCATCCTTCATACTGCGCCATGTGCCCTCTTTGGTCTCTTGAGCGCATGAGCACACTTCGAAGGCACGAAGCTTCATTCTTCAACCTTAGGACTTGTGCCATGCACCCTGCCTTGATTGTCTCCCTCTCTTGATTGCATGAGAACATGCCGAAGCCACGAAGCCTTTCCCCTTCAGTGCTTCAGCCTTTCAAAGTGTGCCAAAAATCCCCTTTTACCCTTTTGAACGCACCGAAAATGCATAAACAAAATATATGCATAAAGCATGGTAGATTAGGATATTTTCATGTTGATAGTTGCTCATCATGGGTGATTGCATAAATAGGTATTCCAGGGACCTCGGGGCAAGAACACATGAGGAATATTGGGAAAAGAGGATAAACAAAGGAAGCATGAAAAAAACCAAGAACACATTAAAGTTTGATTATCGAAGAGCCCCAAAGAGTCCAAGATTGAAAACCCTTTGAAGGGTGAAAGCGCCACAATTAGAAGATAAACAAAGAGCAAAGATATAGTGGAAACCGTGTCACCAATGGAGAAATTCCATGTCATCAATCACTATCATTCTTGGTCATCAAATATAGTTACATATCAAGTCTCATCATATGATGATGTGGAGGTCATGATGTAGTATTGTAATCATTGTAAAAGACAAATAAGTGG
Source organism: Pinus albicaulis (assembly GCA_034641835.2). Classification (NCBI taxonomy): domain Eukaryota; kingdom Viridiplantae; phylum Streptophyta; class Pinopsida; order Pinales; family Pinaceae; genus Pinus; species Pinus albicaulis. The sequence continues at coordinate 10,887 of JAXQQM020090822.1, read as the reverse complement.
AAGTCCAAGAGTCATATGTAGAACATGAAGAGTCACATAGTCATATAGGGACAAAGACTGTATGGAAGTCCAAAATTCATTTAGAATTCCAAAGGACACACTAGGATTCCAAGAGTCATGGGGGTAATCCAAGAGTCATGAGGATATGAAAGGTCATTCCTCTCGTTATAAAAGAAACCTCATAACTCAAGTAAAGGGGCTTTTGGAGGCTTAAGCTTTGGAGAGCTAGTCTCAGCTTCTCTACTTTGCATAGGAGAGAAAACTATTCTTTGGAGAAGCAAGAAGTGACTTAATGTTCCACTACTAGAGCTAGTGTCTCATTATGTTAGTTGTGATTTCACCTAATATTGAAGCTCTATGAGCCAACACATTTTCATGCATGTATTGCGAATTTTTAGGACTATTCTTGGGATGTTTACGGTATATGTTGTGTTCATATGTACTGAAGAAATTGAAATATTTTGGTGGCTTTGGTACTCATCTTGTTGAATGTGTGTTGTATTCGCTTAATAATTGCTATGTGAACTATTTCACTCACAAATATTTTATTCTCTTGTGTGTATCTTTTAGTTTAGTACTACTAATTCCTTCTAGAGGCCCACTTTTTTTCTCCCCCTCGTGAAATTATCCTTTTACACTTTGATATCGGTGTTTCATAATGTCAACTTACTTTCTTATTCAAGGTTTATGTACATAATCTCATGTTATCCACTGAAACTAATATGAACCTTACAGCTACGGTGGTCAGGCCGATACTCCGGATGGGGCTCCTACTCCAAATGGTGTGAGGGCTAATTGGGACTTCGCATCGGGGAGACCCCCTGTATGTTGGAGGTATCCAACACGATCAACAACTCCCTATACATGTGTGTGTGTGTGTGTGTAAATGTTAGTCCACAAAAATAACGCATGAACAATTTAATTATCTCTATCCAATTAATGAACATTAGAGGTTTGAAAGATGACTGCATCATAATCCAATCTATGACCACCTTTTAGTCGCCAAATATGTCCATTTTTTCAATGGACAACCAATTTGCAAGATATAGGACCCACCAAAGGGTAATAATATTTGTACGAGTATTTGAACTTGACCCATTGTTCTAGGAAAAATGAAAATAAGTGTCTAACATTAAAACTATATAAGCCCCACTTCCACAGTTATCATTGCAAGTCGCCTCATTAAAGAACTCCACAGGAAACCTACTCTAAATATTTAAATGTTGAAAACATCTCACAAATAATTTTTCCTTCACTTGTCTGATTTCATTGAAGAAAGTAGCAATCTTTATGCAAACCGTCTTGATGTCCAATGGAGAATCCTAAAAAATTATTGCATTTCTACACCTCCAATTTCCCCAGATAAGCCTCAAATCCTGAATAATAATACTGAAGACATGCATCCAAAGAAGTATTATTCAAGTACGCAAATATCTCTAAGATATCCAATACGCCTAACCAAATGGAGATCGCAACAAGACAATGTAGAAAAAGGTAGGGTGCATCCTCATATGCCGACTCACACATGAGACATCTCCCTGGCCCCTCAAATACCCTCCTACATAAGTTGTACCACATTAATATATTTTTTTTCCACGCCAACCAACCAAAGCATTTAAGTTTAAGAGGAAGGTTCCACTTCTAGATTTTATGAAAGCACCTAGTAATGGTGATAAAATGATTAGCATAAGTGATATATCTATATTCCTCGCTTACCATATTATGTCATTTTATAGTCTTTCCATCCCATGTGAAATTTTCAACTTCCTTATTCATAGATATACCACCCATATGCAAATTATGTACATATCAATCCGATGTAACCACCAAATCCCCTAATAATCCAATATCCCAAGATTGAAACAAAGAATGACTTAATGTGAAAGGATCGACATTTAACTGAATTTGATTTGAAAAGTAAATACCCAGATTGTGTAAATATTGGATGAGATGTGTCGGAAAATGATGACCCCCAATAAAACCCGTAATGGGATCTAGTCCAATCTCCACTAAAGTTCATGAGTCGATCTCCTACCTCACATTCCTAAACAACTATTTCTTTACTTTCATTAAATTGTTTTAGATGTATGATGTTGAGGAAGGAACCCTAGCCCCTTCCTTTAACCATGACCTCAAAGACAATGATTTTAGGTATTTTTCTTTAATAATACTCTACCAAATGTCATTTCCATTTAATGCATGCAATAAAATCTTTACCAGCAAAGCCCATCGAAAATGCTATATATTTTTTAAACTTCAGCCCCCATCTTCCTACCTCATGGAGATGACCTCCAAATGAACGGGATGGTTTTTTTTTGCATCCCTGTATCCAACCCATAAAAAATTGGAGATATACGCATTTATTCACTTAAGGATATTTTTTGGTAACAAATAGAGATGCATTTAGTAGACAACGATGCTCTGCATGACTGACTGAATGAGGACCAACCTACCACCCAAAGTGAGCCACTTCTGTGACCATACAAACATCCTCTTTTAAAAAATACCCATCAACTAACTCTGATCTCTTATACAATATTTATTAGGTTTAAGAAAGAAACCAAGATATTTGAACCTGATATCCATCGGAACAACCTCAACCTCAAATAAGTTTGCAATCACCAGTGTAGGATGCAACAACCAGTAAAGATTTTGCCTTTCTTAAGTAGAGACCCAAAGCATCACCGGAAGTATATATAATCTGATGTAAAGTATTCCATTCAACTGTAACAACCCCGAGTTAAAATTTCATGTAATAAAATTTTGTTTTTCCTAATTTTCGCGCTACGCACTCCTCCTGCGCTGGGCGAGTGGGTGCTCCCGCGCGCCCTTGTGGCTGCTGCGCCCCATCGATTAGCCTGCGGCGCTTTATCTCCACTCGTGGAGTCCAACGGGGGCCCCTCCCCCCCTCCCATTCCACCCCTGGAGGTTCAAGCGTTCAGATCCATGATTGCTACTGGCCCAAAGCGCCCTCCCTCTGCAATTCAGTAGAATTTTGTAAAGAAAATGGATTTGATTCCATCAGTTGCCCTTCCAGAAGAAGAAACTTGTAAAGCGGCCTTGAACCTAGCTGAGAGAGGTCTCATAGGCCAGTTTACGGGCCTCTGGCCTTCTCCCAAGTCGGTGGATGAATGGACTCAAAGGAATTGGACACCATTGATCAAAGAGGGAGTCAAAAGCTATTTTGTTGGCAAAGGTTTCTTTGTTTTCGTCTTCGAAAACCCGGAAGACAGAAGTTTAATATTCAGAAATGGCCCATACTTCAATATGGGTCCACAGGGACTTTATCTAAACATATGGTCTCCAGATTTTGATCCTTCCCAGGACGTCCCCTCTGCAGTTCCAGTTTGGGTGAGACTCCCCCATTTTCCCCTCCATTGCTGGAACCAAAAATCCCTCTAGATCATAGGTAATGTGCTGGGAAAATACATAGACCAAGCTGCAAGAAAAGATCAGTATTCATGTGCTCGCATCTGCGTAGAAGTGGATCTAGAAGAGGGGCTGCCGGAAGCAATCAAGCTCACTGTTGCTGGGTGGACGCATGTCCAGGAATTGGACTACGAATAGCTTCCTTTCAAATGCAGACATTGTCATGGCCACGGACACTTTGCAAAGCACTGCAAGAAAAAGGCTCAGGAGCAATTAGACAAACAAAACAGGGAACAATGGAATCTAGTCCAGAAAACTGCAAATCCAAAAAAAAGGCACCGGTAAAGGCAATACGAAAGGAGTTCCTAGCAGCTCCAAGACCAATCAAGAAAAGGAAACAACCCCAAATGGTACCGAAAACGCTCAGATCAATCCAGCAAACCCAGTCCAGGAAAATCTGGAACAGGCAGAAATTCCACCTTCAAGCAAAGATGGAGGGGAAGCAATTCAGATCGAAGCCTCCCAAGGCAGTCCCTCCAATCCCTCATACGCAGAAGTCACAAGGAAAAAACCAGCGGAAAGATCAGGCTCTTCGGAGGAGGAAACCTATGAGCGCCCTTCAAAAAGAGCAGGAAGGAAATCCCGCAAAGAAATGAGGGAGGAGGAGGCTGAAAGATTTAAAATGAAAGGAAGCTAGTCCACAATAGAAATGTCTATTGGATGAAATACCAGACCAAGGCCTTCCAAGGGAGGCCCCAACCCCCCCTCAAGTAAATAATGAAACTTGTCTCTTGGAATTGCAAAGGACTTGGGAATCCCTCTAAAATTGATGCAGTTAAGGACCTCTTGAAATCAGATCCCTCAGACATTCTCATGCTCCAAGAGACTAAGATAGAAGGGCAAGCCCTTCTAGATATCAGTAAATCCAAGTGGAATAAAAGTTCAGGCAAAGAAGTCAGTTCAAGGGGCTCTTCTGGAGGGCTGGCAACTCTCTGGACAGATGACTTATTCCAGCTGAATAAATATCATGAAACCCAACACTGGAACTGATGCACTATGCAAGTAAGTTGACCATCTCTCTCTTCAATCTTTATGTACCAGTCATTTGCTCTGAAAAACGAGAATTCTGGAATTCTCTCTCTGCTTTTTTAGAGTAGCTTTCCCCCAGTAACATCATCATAGCCGGGGATCTTAATATTGTTCTGAAAGCAAAAGATAAGAGGGGAGGTTCCTCCAACAGAGATCCCATGGTGGCCACTATGGAGGAGCTCTCTCAACTTTGGGCTCTCTTAGATTTCAATCCTGTCCGAGGTCCTTTCACTTGGTCCAATAACAGGGTTGGGTCGGATCACATATATGCCCGCCTGGATTGATTTCTGGTGCAAAGCTCCCTTATGATGAACAAAGAGATCATCATCACAAAAATTCTGCCCAAACTGACCTCAGATCATGAGCCAATCCAGCTTCTACTAGAAGATGAAGAATATATGGGCCCTATTCCATTTCGATTCAGCCCGCTTTGGATCGAGAGAGAAGGCTTCACAGAGACAGTGAAAGCAGCATGGGCCAAATCATTCTCAAGATCCTCAAGTTATGTTTGGGAGCACAAAACAAGCACTGAAGGAATGGATAAAGAAACCAGCCCCTACTCCAACCAACCAAAGAAAAGAAGTAGTGCAGAAGCTGCAGTCCCTGCAAACAGATATGGAAAGAAAAGATATCACAGCAGAGTTGTTGGAAAAAGAAATAAAAGCCCAACGTTCCACATACCAATCCTTTCAAATGGAAGAAGAATACTAGAGACTCAAATCCAGAAGTCTGTGGCTAAAGGTAGGGGATCAGAACACCTCCTTCTTCCATCGACAATATAGAGCTCGACTATCCAGGAATCATATAGCAGAAATCAAAAAAGTGGAGGGCCAAGTCTGCAAAGGTTTCAATCAGGTCAAAGCTGCTGCTAAAATCCACTTCAGGAATCTATACAGTGAGGGAACTCAAGGCAATGATGAGGAAGCTGCCGACCTCCTCTCTAACATCCCATCTCTTATCAGCCCTGAAGATAATACAGCCCTCTGTAGACCCACATCTGAGGAGGAAATCATCAACGTTATTTGGTCCATGGATGCAGATAAGGCCCCTGGGCCAGATGGATTCACAATCCATTTCTATAAATCTTGCTGGGATATCATCAAAGTTGATCTCCAAAAAATGATAAGAGGGTTTATGAAAAAAGCTAAGATAGGTGGAGGAACCAATTCCACTTACCTAGCCTTAATTCCCAAGGAATCCAATCCTGAATCATTTGCAAGATTCAGGCCCATATCGCTGTGTAATGCTTCTTACAAAATCCTGGCCAAACTTTTAGCAAACCGGATCAAGCCTCTACTCAAAAGACTGATCTCCAGTTCTCAAGGTGGATTTGTGGAAGGTAGGCACATTATGGACAACGTTATTCAAGTGCAGGAGACAATCCACTCAAGCAAACAGCAGAAAGAGAAAGGTATGTTGATAAAACTAGATATGGCGAATGCATTTGATAGAGTTAATCGCTCTTTCCTTAACAATGTTCTCCTCTCTTTTGGCTTCTCGCCTCACTTTGTTCACCTAATAAAAGCCTGCATTGACAACCCATGGATTGCCCCTCTAGTCAATGGTCGTCCTACCAATATTTTTCAAGCTCAGAGAGGCATCAGGCAGGGATGCCCACTCTCCCCCTTCCTGTACATATTAATGGCAGATTCCCTCAGTCGAAAACTCTCAGCTGAAAGAATTGATGGTACCCTCCCAGGGCTCAAACCTTCCAAAGGTGCAGATCCTCTGAATCACGCTCTCTTTGCAGATGATTCCATTCTCCTTAGAGGTGCATCCATCAGAATTGCCAAATCTTTCGACACTGTCCTAAGAAGTTATTGTAGATTTTTGGGAGCATTATTCAATGAGAGCAAAAGCAAAGTCTTCAGCTGGAACATAGACCAGAAAGAACTCACAAGTATTTCAAATCTCCTCGGGTTCAAAGGCCATGCTCAATGGGACAGGTTCAAGTACCTTGGCCTCCCCATCACATCTGGTGTTAACAAGACGTCGCTATGAAGTGAAATCATCAGTAAAATCAAATATAAAATCTCTGCTTGGGGAGGCTACTAGTTAACGAAAGGTGGAAAATTCATCTTAATCAAGTCCCTGCTGTCTGCACTTCCAATCTATCAAGCAACATTTCTATTAGCTCCAAGAAACGTGATGGAGCAGATCTCTAAACTCCTCCGAGATTTCTTATGGCAAGGAGGGAAGGGCAATGAAAAAAAAATGCATTTATTAAACTGGGAATTGGTTAAAATATCGATGGCAGAGGGCGGATTGCAAATTCGAGACCCCTCACTTGTCAACATAGCGCTGGGAGGTAAGATTCTGTGGAAGATGATCCACGAGCCCACACATCCAATCAGCGTCACTCTGCGGACAAAATACGTTCACAACAAATCTCTCAGAAATCTGCAATGCGACAACATAGTAAACTGCACGCAGGTTTGGAGACTTTGCTGCAAAAGCAGCAATTTCTTCAAAAAATCCGTTTATAGAATTCCTGGCAACGACAAGCGTACACACCTATGGCTCGATCGCATCATGGGGCGTGATCCCTTGGCTGAAAACGTGGATATCACAGAACTTAGAAACTGGTTGGAAAGAGCAGGTGTAAACAGCATTTATGATCTATCGAAATGGGATCATCGTGGTGACTGGGCAGGCTGGGACTTTCATGGTGTCCCTGTCCAGTTAATTCCTCAACAAAACTTGCTTGCTGAATTGCTAGAGGAGTCAGTCCCTGTTAATCGATCCATGAAAGACAGCTGGGGCTGGGACCAGTCAGGAGCATACTCTACAGCAGCAGGATACAGAGTTTTACAGGCCTCAAGGAACAGCAGCCAAACACCGGCCTTTTGGAATCATGTATGGGATCCATTAGCCTTACCAAAAGTGAACTTCTTCTTCTGGACCCTGGTACATAATAAACTTCTAACGGGAGATAATCTAGAGAAACAGAACATAGCAGGGCCACATAGATGTGTGTTATGCAGAAGCAATCTCGAAACAACCCAGCACTTATTCATAGATTGTATATTTTCCAAAGAGGTTTGGGGACTTATCATACAGGACTTCCAAATTTTTGTCCCTCCACAGACTTCTATCTCGGATCTCTTCGCCTCTTGGAGCCTTTTCTACCCATATCGAATCCCTATCAAATCATTTTGGCGCAAATTCTGGATAGCTCTCCCCAAATTCATTTGTTGGCAGCTCTGGTTGGCCCGCAATCAGCTGATTTTCAAAGACTTGCAACACTCCCCGCTGCAAGTAGCAGCTAAAGCCAAATCCTTCCTCTTGGAAGCGGCCCAACAGCAGTATTTTAAAGAAGATTCTCTGCTTCTGCTCGAGGAAAAGAGGTGGCTTGGCCCCCTTGAGCCTTATCCTCGTAAGTATCTCCTTATCCCTCAAACAGCTGTTCCGGATTGGCGTAAAAGAGATCCTGATGACACATTCCAAATTTGGTGGTGGATTCAAAATTTAACCACAATATTCTTCGATGGGGCATCCAAAGGGAACCTCAGTGTTACCGATGCTGGTGGGGTCATCTACTCCCCGGATGGGTCATCAAGAGATTGCTTCTGCTGGGGTTTAGGTCAGAAAACCAACAATCAAGCTGAGATCCTCGAGCTTCTCAAAGCATGCCTCCTTGCAAGAGACAAAGGTGTCAAAGATCTCCAAGTCTTCGGAGATTCAGAGATTTTAATAAAAAAATTAAACTCGGAGGAACTTTTCAGCAATGCTAACCTCAATAAAATCTTGGGCAAATTGAAGAGAGTCCTTTTAGACTTTGCCTCCTACAAGTTTTATCATATACTCAAAAATTCAAACAGTGAAGCAGACCAGATGGCGAACAAAGGTTGCTCTCTCATGAAAGGGCTGCTAATTGTAAACGATGAAAGTACCTTTCAAATTCCTTGAAAGTTGTAGATCAAAAGCAGTATTAGATGGACAATTGCATTGTAATAGGGGTCGCCTTGGCAAAGACCCATTCTCTATTCTCCAAATAAATAAAATTCATACTCGTTTCGATTAAAGTTCATGTAATAAAGTTAATAATGCAAAATAAGACCATGGTTAAGGGACATATGTATTCCAAAGTGGAATGTTGGGAAAGCATCGTAGTGGGCGTCACCCTTTCAATTTATTATGGCCAAGTGGAAATTGGAAAAGGAAATGGCAAAGGATTTGAAAAGGAAAAAAAAAGTATTTTTGGAATTTTTTTATGAAAATAAAAGAAATTAGGAGAAAGGAAGGTGAAAGGTCACACATTGCATGTGAGGAAGAAATTTAAGGAAAATAGGGGGAAAATGAATAAATTAGAGGCATCAATAATAGAAAGACATCAGAGCATCAATCTAGGGCCTTTTGTTAGTTAAGTTTTGGAATTGAGTCTCGGGAGAGGAGGAAGCAACAGAAGAGAAAGAAAAAAAAAAGCAAGCACCTAAAGGAAATAGAAAAGGAAAGGAAAGCAAGGAAAAGTTGTATCAAAGCGGCTTCGGTGGGAATACTTTATAGGTACTTGGTTCATATGTATGATTTCTATCTGGATTTTGACCTGCATGGTATGTATTTGTTGTTCAGTTCTACTGTTGTCATTGGCATGGGTTTGTCGGGTTGGACAATGGATTTTAGTGTAGCCTTGCCATTTTCTGGATGGCCATGGTGTGATGGGGTTGTTCTCAGTTTGAGCTTTTGATTGTCAGAATATTTTGGATCTGGGTAAGGTGGTCTCAGAAAAATTCCCAAAGGCCTACGAATCACTTGACTGGTAATGGCGGGATACATGGTAAAGTTGAGGCATCCAAGCTCAGTTCGGTTTTGTGATCTCGGCACCGGTTTAGGTGAGATCATGGTATAGTGAGGGTGTAGGTGGTTTAACATCTGGATTCCCTTGGTTGTTTTTGGATTGGTTTATCACATGATATCCCACATTCATGCTTGGAATATGGCACGAGGGTGATTGGCTGAAGGAAAGAATTAGTTCAGCCAAACTGTGGTTGGGTGTTACGTGGAAGTCTCGAACCTGGTTGGCTTTTGCCTATGTCTAATAAGAGCTAAGTTTCTCTTTCTTTGATAAGGAAATGTACTATTTATTATGTGGCCTTAATGGTTGTTCTCTCATTGTTATTTATATGATTATATTTTGGTTATATGACATATCTCAGTCATGGCTCTATTCATGTTTTTTATTTGTAACTAAATGAATAATGAATGTAAGACCTAATTGATGTTATAACAGCTAATGTGAGAAGGTAGTGACCATTCTTGTTAAACCTCAGATATATTTCCAGTCCCTTATGTTCATACTTGCATTCATAACATGTAGGTTGCATATATTACCAAGTGTTTTAGGGAATGTCAGTCCCAATTGGGTAAGGTCAGGTCAAGTCCTGGTTTTAGTTTTTGGTTTACAAGCATTGTCTTCGTGTTTGTTATGATTTATTAAAGTTTCATAGAGTTATGGGCAGAGACTAAGCCCCAGCCCTGGAAAATAAGCTTAAATCTTGCAGTTGTTGGCATAGCAATGGAAAAAAAAGGCTACATTTGCACTCAGGTAGTCCTGTGGGAGCGACTGGAGACTCATAGTAGATTGAAGGCCTTGAAAAGGGAGTAATTAGGGCTCCAAGTCAGGGAAAAGAGAGTTATCTTAGGGTTGGACACCTGAGGGGTTAGGTTGCTCTTAGAGGTCTTGTAGCACCTAAGGGAAGTTAGTAAGGTCTTAGTTCTCGACTCCATTTCCTTAAGGTCATATAAGAGGTTGAATCTTATCATAGCAGCCCCTCAACTCCTGTTTATCTCGAACAAGCCAATGAAAGTGGGTAAATGTGAGAGGAGGCGTGTTACAGGGTGGTATCAGGGCAAGGTTTAAACACTTGGACTGGATGGGCTGAATGCATGTTGTTATGCATGCATTTTCATGGTTAAGGTTGTCATGCATGATGTTATGGTAAGAAGGTCATGTCATTGTGATGCTATTGGCATGTTAAGGTGATGATGTCTTGGTGGAGATAGAGCAGGAGATGAAGATCATCAAAGCGAGGTTGCAACATTAGACTTCAGAGTGACAGTAGATCATCATACAAGTTTGTATGTTGGGTATGCAGGTGTGTTGGTTAATGATTGTTATAAGCATAATGGTTATGTACATGCTTTTAATTCTATTGTTGTTATGTTTATATGCATGATATACGTTAATTGATCAGTGTGGTCCTATGCACATGCGTTAGATAGTCATGTCTGGTAATAACTTGTTGTCGTATGCATTGCAGTCGTACACATGCTGACTATGATCATTGCATTTAATATATTGATGTTATCTGTATCATGATAATATGGATGGGTCTATGCATATGGTTATAATTATGGCATTCAGGTACGAGTCAATATATTTTGTGATATGGTGTTGTGCTAATCTAGATTGATTGTACATATGTGTTA
>JAXQQM020076409.1:0-13830 GCA_034641835.2 Pinus albicaulis | reverse complement strand
TCGTTAGCCACCTATATTTTTCAATTATATCAGCTGGTGGCTAAATTTTCTTTGCAGCCTTCAAGAAACAAATTCAGTCCTGAAATTGTTGGTGCTTAAAGTCTGTTGGTGAGATCATTGAACTGCTGGTTGGTTCTGCATACTTTTCCCCCTCTCTGCCTCTGATATTCCATGAAAATCCTAGTCAAGTATTGCTGCATCCTCCTACTTTTTCCCCTCCCTTGCTTCTATCCTGCCTTCATTTCCTCAGTTTCCTTTCATCCATAAAAACCCCTCTAAACCATATGTTATTACTTATCCCCTCATTAATCTCATTTCCTAAGATTAAAAACCCACTTCTTAGCTTATCAGAGCCTTTTCCCTTTTTTTCAAAATCATTGAAAAACATATAAAAACGCTTATTTTTCTGAGCACTGCCTTAAGCCCTTCAGGCTAAGCTCCTGCCTTCTCTTCATCCATATGCCCCGACGCCAGAACCGTGTGCTAAGTCCGCTGGGCGCTTAACTCTTGGAATTTATTTTTGCCCGAAAAACACTGAAAAACCTGTGTAAAACGCAAAGTCGGGTTTTGTTTTATTTTTCATAAAGTTCTCCGCTGAAGAAATTATATTAAAAATCGACCGTCGATCCGTCCCACGGATCAACGGTGCGGAGCACCCCTAGCCTGGTGGACCCCTTTTCCCCACACCCGTCTCCAAAACCACGGTTTCATCCCGCACCACTTAACGTCAGATGGCAGTTTTTCCCGTCGGCCAGCGATTCCACACGCTGGCTGACACGTGTTCTCCGCCCAGTGCCAAAACCGCCATGAAAATCCCATCGCCCGCACGTTAATCCTCGTACCATGGCCCCGCGGAGGGATTCACCTCCGCCGTCGGATCTGGGATCACCCATCCGACGGTCGTTGATCGCCTCTCCTGCTCGCCCGTTAAATCTTCCCCGGCGCGTTCGAAGGCCGATCTCCGTCGTCGATCTCTGTAGATCGACGGCTTACATTCACTCCCCCGATTCCATTGTACAGTCCACCGTTTTCTCCGCTGACTTTTCAAAAACGCTCCCGACCGTTGATTGCCATACGATCAACGGTTCTGATTGCTCCACTTCCCCGCACGCCCTCCGATGCAGTCTATCCATATAACGCAGGATTTTCTCATTTTTCTTGTATTTTGCAGGTTTTAAGGTTCTTTCGTCGTGTTTTAATGAAAATCTGAAGAATGAGGGTGACGACTCCCGTCCTTCTGATTAATCCAGAGAATCAACCACAGGGTGAAGAATAAAGATATCAACAAGGTTTCATGAGCCTTGGTTGCTACGTGTCCCTGTAAGGCCTGAAGAATGCAGTCAACATCGACGCAGGGAAGAGTATCAGATTTTGAAGACAGAATGAACCAGAGCAGCAGTTTTATGGATAGATTGGCGGGGATTATGGCTAAGACGGCTACCAAAAGCCTAATCCCCGGCTTCGCGCACAGATTAAAGCAAAACCTAAAAGTGTTCATCAGACGTTGCCTCCACCGCCATACTTTGAGGCAAATTGATTCCTCAACCACCGCAGTGCCACATATTGCCTCAGAATGCTCAATCAGAGGATGAATTTATTGAACAAGATCAGATATTATGCCTCGGAACAACCAAAGAAGTTATTACTGCACCAGATTTAATGATAGAATGTTTGCAGAGTAACCCTAACAGTACGCAGAGCCTCAAAGGTCAACAAAAGCTCCCTTCGAGCTTACTTCATAAGTATAAGCGCATAAATGCAGTAGAACACCTGTGTAAATTCTTCATCGAGCCTCCCAGGCCAGGAAGACATTAATTCTGCATTAATTGTATTTGAGATATTTTTATTAGATCTCACCTCCTCATCCTTCTATAAATACTCCGGAAGAAGATGAGTGAGGGGTTGGATTAGTTGGTTGTCAATGTAATTGCTGAAGTGTTGTAGCTGTTTCTGAGTGGAAAACTCTTGACTGTAAATAGTGGTTTCATAGGCTCTTGGAGCTCTGCTTGTAACGGATAGGTTAGATTGTGAAAAGAGATGGATTAAAACATTGGATTTGAAGATTGTAACCGGTTTGAAGCAATCAATACAAGCTGATTTATGGGATCCTGGTCTATGCTGATGGTGATGTTATTCTCACTATAACTTGTCATTTTATTTCAGTTTTCAATTTGTTTCATTTTTCCACTGTAAAGAACAGTTTAAACAGTGTTAGGGCTTGCTGTATATCAGTGACCTTCTCTGGCTGAAAAATATTTATCCCAATGTTTTCTTCTAATTGTGTTATTTAGAAATGATTTAATTCAGTCTAAGCACAGAGATGTTGGCGTTCCCTCATCTTTTCGTCACTGTTGAATGTTATTTTTAAATGTTACTTTCATGTATGTTGTGTAAGGAATGAATTGAGGAAATCAAAGGTTAGCCCTGAGTCCCTTTCTTGTTTGCTCAACTATTTGTCTGTTTCCCTTAGAATGTGTCAAAAGCTGACTAGTTTCGAAGTACTTATCAGATCTTGGGCAATTCTGTGTTATCTTGGTGATTGTCTTGGAAGCAACTAAGTAAAGTAGAACTAAGATGAGGAGAAAGGTGAGCCCTACCCGCTAGTCTCTGCTCCAAAGGTTGCCTTCAAGTTTCCCTTTGTTTTTAATCTATGTTCTATTAGAAGTATATCAAAGGCTGGATAGTTTCAAAGTACTTACCAGATCCTAGTTTGCTTCTATGTTTTTCTTAAGTGCCTGGTCAAAGGCTGGTTAGTTTCAAAGTACTTACCAGATCCTGGGCTGCTCTTTGTTCTGCATCTGTTAATTCCCTTTCTTTTTGTATCACCCCATTCCATAAATCAAACCTTAAAGAGATCCTTAGGCATAGATGACTTGCCCCATAGATTCCTCTTGAACCTGAATGTTTCAATTAAATTCTCTTATGACTCCATAGCCCAATGGATTGAAAACTTGCCATCATCTTTCTTTAGAATCAAAGCTTATTCTGTCTGCTTGCAACTTCTCACCTTTGAACCTATTTGCATATAGATCTTTCCGCCTCAGACAACAACTATGTTCAACCATCCAAGAAAACCAAACAAAACCCTTGACCTTCATAACTAGCCTAATATCATCACCCCAAACTTCAAAGACAATATCCATCTTTGTACATATTGGAGAGATACCTCTCCGGATTCAGGAGGGCTAGATCCTAGAATCCCAAAGTTGGTTGAAATGATGTTAACTCTGTGATCGGACTTTGCCAATCTTGCTTGTTACAGAGACCTAACATTTCTGGCGACTCCGCTGGGGACAACTTACCCAGAATCTTCCTAACATCTTGAGAGTCATAAGCAGCCTTTTCAAGCACTACCAAGAAAATGGTAATTAAGATGAAGATCAAATTGAATCAGTGACAAACTAGGTCAATCCTAGGATTCTTTTAAGTTTTTATCTAACCTTGGAAAATCAGCTAGCTTAGCCATAAGGATAGACTGTCTTTGTTTCATAACCGTAGCTAAGTTTTGAGGCAAAGTTAGGACATTATTTTAAACCACAATATAAACAATTCAGAAAATACCAAAAACATTTCAGATTGGTAGTAAAACACTAGTTTTGATATCTTGTATACGTCTTTGATGTGTTTTACCCTATACTCTTAGACAGAGTCTGGAAAGGGCCAGGTAGCCTCCGGGTCTCATCCTCTTTTAGGGGTGACATATCTGGTGAATGCCCTCCCAGTCAATCTCTGGTTAGAGTTTGTTGTGTTTTGAGATATCCTTGAAAAGGAATGTTTCACAAACACCGTGGTGGACAGCGTACTCCTTTGAAAACACTCTGAACTTTCCACCTGGCGACTCCACAATCTTGAACAGACCTTAAGACTCCACTGGGAAGAACCCTTATCATTATAAAATCATTCAAACTCAGTTAGAGGACTGTGGGATTTAAAAATTGTAAAAACAGATTGGTTAACCTCCTAAAGATTGTCATATCTGGTTGGACTTTTCCTGTTTAGTTGGGTCTAAACATATAAACATTGTGGCTCCTAAAAAGATTCACACTAGAGCCCATCCTGACCCAGATCCTCCTGAAATAGTTGATAACCCAGAAAGAATTCTTAGGAAGTCTCCTAGGATACAATCCTCAACTATCTTCAGACCACCCCTAAGAGCCAATTCAGTCCCTGAAAACCTTTCAGCTCTTCATGAATCACAAATTGACTTATTAAACCCATTCAGAACTAGGTCATTTGGTGATTTGGATCAGTTAGATTCTGAGCCTACACTTTCATCTCCCAAAACAAGTGAGACTCTTGGGAATAGAGAATCAACACCTCCTGATTTACATTTCTTACATAATCTAGGTGTCTCTCATCCGAGATCAGCTCAGAGATCTACTGCTGTTCCATCCACTTCTGTTCATCTTTCATCCACTGTTCAAACCACTCCACTTCAACCCACACCTCCTCTTGTAAATCCACCCCCACCACATATCATGGCAGCATGGTATGCTCCCTTAGTCCTTCCTGTACCATTAGTCAATCTTCCACAAGATTATCAGTCCAAAATTCCGTTATATGATGCTAGTAATACCACAACAACATCTCAACATGTGGACAAGATGAATGACTACTTTGACATAAATGAAATCGATAATGAATCTGTCAAAATCAGATTGTTTGCTCAAAGTTTGGGGGGAGAAGTGAGAAAATGGTTTAAAGGTTTAACCCCCCATAGTATTAACGACCTTCAAGCCTTCCATCAAACATTTTTAAACAAATGGGAAGTAAGGAAAAACCCTCTCCAAGTCCTTGCCGACTATAACAATCTCCATAGGAACCCCGGGGAAAGTGTACAAGCTTATTGTACCAGATTTAACAGTGTGTATAATGCACTTTCCCCTGAACTGAAACCTCCTCAGGGATCAGCTTTAAACAAATTTCCTGAAGGGTTTGATCCAGACATGACATATTCACTCATAGAAAGAGTTTTTGCAACCCTTGAAGATATGCAAAGAGGTGCTCTTTCTGTGGAAGTCAACCTCATGGAGAAGAGAGCGAGGATGAAAGCTGAAAAGAGAGTATCTTTTAGAGAGGAATCCACCCCTTCTACTTCAAACTCAAAGATGGAAAGAATGATGGAAGAAATGATGAAGAAAATGAGCATTCTAGAGAGGGCGCAAGCAAGTTTAAATCAGAGCGCTCCTCAAAACAGAAACCAAAACCAGAATCAGAATCTTAGAAGAAATCAGCCTCCAAACAGACCCAGGGAAGATGATCAGCAGGTCATTCCTCCCTTTCATCAGAATTTTTTAAGTGAGGTGGAACAAACAGATCAAATAACAGAGGAAGATGATATAAATTTATTTGGGGTAGATGATAATGACTTTGAGGTTCATTATGATGAAGAACAAGGTCTTTATACACCTTGTGATGACAGGAGAGATGATAATCATAATTACTATCAAAATATGGAAAACGCTGTCATAGAGCCTTTAAGGGAATATGAACTCAGAAGTAGATCTAATCAACAAACCCCCAACAATAAAACCTCTGACAAACCTTCTCAAAACAGCACTGCAACCAAGTCTAAAACAATCAAACAAAAGGACAAAACAGTGGCTGTTAATTCTGGTAATGGTAAAGAGAAAGACACTCAAAATATCGAAAAACAGAGTGCAAACATTAGTAGTACTAGCACCTCAGTTAGTACTCCTGGTAAAAAAACTGTTTCAACTGTAGATAAACCGAATCAGCAAGTTGTTATTGCTGATAAAATGGCAGCAAACAAGGCCGCAACCAATGTTTTAAAGAGTCAAAACCTTTTCAGCCTAGAACAGGAAATCTCAAAGATCAAAATCTCTGTTCCTTTGACTGAGTTAGCTGCCCAACATGTGTATAGGTCCAAAATTTTGAAGGCTTTGAACTTAGAAGATAATGAAGATACTCTCAATCTTAGTGATGACCAACCAGAGCTTATTTTTGGTCCAAAGATTGAAGGAAAGTTCCAAGAAGGCCCTGTCCCTCCCTTTTATGTAAGCCTAAACATTCATGACAAAATTCTGCATAATGCTATGCATGACTCAGGCGCTTCCCATAATTTAATGCCAAAAACTGTAATGGAAAGCCTGGGTCTTGAAATTACCAGACCTTACAAAGATCTGTACTCTTTTGACTCAAGCAGAGTTAAGTGTCTAGGATTGATTAAAGATCTCTGTGTTAATTTAGCCCAAATTCCAGCTAAATGTTTAGTCATGGATGTTGTTGTGGCTGATGTCCCCCCAAAGTATGGAATGCTTTTATCACGATCTTGGGGGGCTAAGTTACAGGGGACCATGCAAATGGATATGACCTATGCAACTATCCCTGTTTTCAATCAGACTAGGAAGCTTTATAGGGAATCCCACATGCAGTACACAGTAACAAGTCAGGATCGGCCTCAAAACTCCCCTCTCTATGCTATAAACACGAGCCTTGATTATTTTATCATGTTTAATAATGAAGCACTCACAGAACAAATTATTTCAACAGAATCCATGGCTGAGATGAAAGAGGAGGAACACAACGCTAAATTGCCGAAACAGTCTATTGTGTCTGAAGATCCTAGCAAACTGAACACAGGTCTTGAACTGCAAGTCATCAATCCTTTGAACCTAAAACTTGACGGTCAGAAAGACAGTCCTCAAACCGATGAGAAACTTGGGGAATCAAATGATGCAAAGTCCAGACACCAAACTGAAAATCTGCCTCTCTGGACTATGTATTTTGATGGGTCATGCACCAAAACAAATGCTGGTGCAGGTGTCTGGATCACTAACACTAAAAATAATCATACATAATGTATCTCATGCAAATTAAACTTTCAGTGTTCCAACAACATAGCAGAATATGAATCCCTTCTCTTAGGCTTGCATCTTTTGAAAAAATTAGGTGCCAAGAGAATCAATGTATATGGGGATTCTGAATTAATCATTACGCAAATCAATGGGGAGTACAATGCAAATCACCCCAGACTTAGGGCCTACAGGAATGATGTCATTGATCTTTTAAAAACATTTGAGGAGTACACCTTATCTTTTGTCCCAAGAAAAAGAAACATAGTAGCCCACAATTTAGCCTTTGCTGCTAGAACTTGCCCTATGTTGTATGATGACACCTCTCAGATAAAATTCAGACCAGCTATCCCAGATAACAAGAAATATTGGCAGGTATTTGATGGAGATAAACAAATAGAAGACTTCATGCAATTCAGAAATGAGTTTGAACCCCATAGTTCATATTCAGACTATGATACAGACTGCAGTGAAGAAAATTTTCTTGGTGAAGAAGAACCATCTCCACAGCTGGTAGATATAAACCTTCAGACTATCATATCTGGAAACCAAACAAAATTGAGTGCAAATTCTGAAACAGAAGAAATGGAAACTCTGCATTCTAATAATGATAGTCTGCCCAAGGGTTTGGCCCCTCTAGAAGAACTGTTTGATTTTGATGATGTGGCCAACAAACCAAAACTGGAACCTGTGGAAACTGAAGTGGAAGAATGTAATATAGGCAGTAAGGAAAAACCGAGATTGATTAAACTGTCTAAAACTTTACCAGCTCACATTAAACTTAAATATTTGGAGCTGTTTAAAGAATTTTCTGATGTTTTTGCATGGAGTTACGAAGATCTTAAGTCCTATGACACCGAAATAATACAGCACAAAATCCCTCTTAAAGAAAACCAAAAACCATTCAAACAAAAACTGCGCCGAATCAGCCCTATCCTGTTGCCATTGGTTAAGAAGGAAATTATGAAAATGCATGATGCTGGTATTATTGTCCCTATTAGATATTCGGAGTGGGTATCTAATCTAGTGTCAGTTAGGAAAAAGACTGGAGAAATCAGGCTTTGTATAGACTTCAGGAATTTAAACAAAGCTTCATTAAAGGATAACTACCCTTTGCCCAAGATGGATCATATTTTGCAAAAGGTGGTAGGGTCTAAAAGAATTTCTTTGCTAGATGGCTATTCAGGGTATAATCAAGTCCTAGTCCACCCTGATGATCAATTAAAGACAGCTTTTACTACACCATGGGGCACTTTCATGTATGTGAAAATGCCTTTTGGTTTAATGAATGCTGGAGCAACCTTTCAGAGAGCCATGGACATAGCATTCTTGGAAGAATTGGGCTTCTTCATCATTATCTATCTTGATGATGTGACTGTGTTTTCAAAAACAGATGAAGAACACTTAGAACATTTGAGGAAAGTTTTCGAGAAGTGCAGAAGGTTTGGGATATCTTTGAACCCCAAAAAGACATTATTTGGTCTCCAAGAAGGTAAGCTTCTTGGGCATATCATTTCAGAGCAGGGCATAAAGATAGATCCCATGAGGATTGAGGCCATATTGCAAATCTCCCATCCTCGAAATATCAAAGAGTTGCAGTCTTTCATTGGAAAGATAAACTTTTTGAGAAGGTTCATCCCCAACTTGGCCGAGCTCCTTAGGAATATCACAAACATGTTGAAAAAGGAGCAAGGGGTAAAATGGACCTCAGAAGCAAAGACATCCTTTGAGCTGGTGAAACAAGCGTTAACCAAAGCACCGGTTCTCATAAGTCCTGATTTTTCGAAAGATTTTTATATCTTCTCATTTGCATCAGAACATACTATAGCTGTTGTCCTTCTACAGAAAAATCCACAAGGACAAGAGCAGCCCATTGCATTCTTTAGCAAGGCATTGAGGGATGCCCCTTTGAGGTATAACATTATGGAAAAACAGGCTTTTGCTTTGGTAAAAGCTTTAAAGGACTTCAGGGTATACATCCTTCACTCACACATCATTGCCTTGGTCCCAAATTCGGTTGTAAAAGACATTCTAACCCAGGATCCAGAGGGTAAGAGAGGTAAGTGGATTGTTGTTATTCTTGAATATGATTTAAAACTGTTGGAAGACAACAAGAAGTCTTGGCACACAAAGCTGAACCATGCACTTTGGGTTGACAGATTAACATTGAAGAAGTCCATTGGTATGTCACCCTTCCAGCTTGTGTATGGTACAGATGCAATTTTTCCTAACAGCCTTGGTGTACCAGTTATGAAGTTAATTCAAGAGTTACAGACTGAAGAGAATGACATAATCAGAAGAATAAATCAGACCATTCATCTTCAGCAAACCAGAGAGGAAGTGTACAACAAAGCATTGCAGAAGCAAGACAATATCAAGAAGATATTTGATAGAAGAACAAAGGCCAGCAATTTCAAGATTGGGGACAAAGTTTTAAAGTGGGACTCAAAGAGGGAGGACAAGGGAAAGCATGGTAAATTTGACAATCTGTGGCTTGGCCCTTATTCCATTCATTCAGTTGCTGGGAACAATGCATTCTTCTTACAAAAGCTGAATGGAACAGAATTGTTTGGGGGTCCTGTCAATGGCAGGATGCTTAAGCATTACCTTTCTTAAATTATTTCATGTTTGAAGCCTTTTTACCTTTTTTCCGCTGTAAATATTCCATCCACCATTGCATTTAGAGTTATGAAAAATCAAAAAATACAAAAACAAAGAAAGAAAGAAAAGAGGGCAGAAATGAAAACAAGAAAGGCACAGCCCCATGCCAAAAAGAGAAATGAATCTGAAAGTGTGCAAGCCTAAATGCCACTCCTGCAAAAACACACTTCTAGTTGGTCGAACAGCCTAATCTCGACTAATTAGCTTTCAATTTTCTGCTGATAGGGTAGCAAATTCGATTTGCCAAACTGTTTAATCTTAGCTTATCAGTGGATAGAGTAGGGTAGAAATTAAGGTTCAAATCACCTCAAAATATGAACCAAAGTTTCCAAAGAGATGACTCAAAACTACTCCAATTTCTGAGTCAAAGAGAAAAGACCTGGTTCTAATTCGCTCAAAACTTGAACCAGAAGAGAAGCAAAGACAACTCACCAAAAAGAAAAACAGAGCTGTAAAGATAAGAGAAGGCCATAATGAGAAATTTTCAGATCTTAAGCCTTCTGTTTTGATTTAAAATTTTCTGCAAATAATAATCTATGTGCAGCTTGTCTTTATGCCATAGATCATAGCAAGTCGAACAGCTCAATCTTGACTTGACTATTTTTAAATTTCTATTGTAGAATTTAGTGAATGAAAGTTTGTTGGACTGTTTAATCCCAACAGACAGTAGAATAGGTAGAGAAACATCTGAGCTCAACTGTTTAATCTGAGTTCAGGGAGAAATAAGGAGTAGAAATAGATTAGATTTCCTGTTTTCAAAAGAATAAAATGTTGTGTAAAGAGTTTTCCAATCCAAGTGCACTCTGATGAAGAAAAAATGTTAGATCAGTAGGATTGGGGTAGGTAGAAGTTGTATTGATAAAATCCATCTTTCTTTCATAAACTGATATTATTTTGTCCAAGGAAAAGCAAGATCAAGCAATAGTTCAAGCACCAGTCAGCATCCCAGAGAAGTCAAGTCTGAATTCTTGATGCCTTCAAGAAGGCACCATCCCCAAGTGGAGCCACTGTTAGCCACCTATATTTTTCAATTATATCAGCTGGTGGCTAAATTTTCTTTGCAGCCTTCAAGAAACAAATTCAGGCCTAAAATTGTTGGTACTTGAAGTCTGTTGGTAAGATCATAAACTACTGGTTGGTTCTTCATACTTTTCCTCCTCTCTGCCTCTGATATTTCATGAAAATCCTAGTCAAGTATTGCTGCTTCCTCTTCCTTTTTCCTCTCCCCTTCTTCCATCTTTCCTTCATTTCTTCAAGTCTCCTTTCATCCATAAAAACCCCACCAAACCCTGTTATATTCCTTACCCCTTCAATAAATCTCATTTCCTAAGGTGGAAAACCTATTTTTAGCCTATCGGAACCTTCTTTGTTCTTCAAAAATCATTGAAAAACATATAAAAACGCCTATTTTTCTGCGCGATGGCTTAATCCCTTCAGGCTAAGCTCCTGCCTTCTCTCCATCCATATGCCCCGACGCCAGAACCATGTGCTAAGTCCACTGGGCGCTTAACTCTTGGAATTTATTTTTGCCCGAAAAACACTGAAAAACCTTTGTAAAACGCAAAGTCGGGTTTTGTTTCATTTTTCATAAAGCTCTCCGCCGAAGAAATTATATTAAAAATCGACCGTCGATCCGTCCCATGGATCAACGGTGCGGAGCACCCCTAGCCTAGTGGACCCCCTTTCCCCGCTCCCGTCTCCAAAACCACGATTTCATCCCGCACCACTTAACGTCGGATGGCAGTTTTTTCCCGTCGGCCAGCGATTCCACACGCTGGCCGACACGTGTTCTCCGCCCAGTGCCAAAACCGCCATGAAAATCCCATCGCCCGCACGTTAATCATCGTACCATGGCCCCGCAGCGGGATTCACCTCCGCCGTCAGATCTGGGATCACCCATCCGACGGTCGTTGATCACCTCTCCTGCTCGCCCGTTAAATCTTCCCCGGCGCGTTCGAAGGCCGATCTCCGCCGTCGATCTCTGTAGATCGACGGCTTACATTCACTCCCCCGATTCCATTGTACAGTCCACCGTTTTCTCCGCTGACTTTTCAAAAACGCTCCCGACCGTTGATTGCCATACGATCAACGGTTCCGATTGCTCCACTTTCCTGCATGCCCTCCGATGCAGTCTATCCATATAACGCATGATTTTCTCATTTTTTTTGTATTTTGCAGGTTTTAAGGTTCTTTCGTCGTGTTTTAATGAAAATCTGAAGGATGAGGGTGATGACTCCCGACCTTCTGATTAATCCAGAGAATCGACCACAGGGTGAAGAATAAAGATATCAACAAGGCTTCATGAGCCTTGGTTGCTACGTGTCCCTGTAAAGCCTGAAGAATGCAGTCAACATCGACGCAGAGAAGAGTATCAGATTTTGAAGACAGAATGAACCAGAGCAGCAGTTTTTTGGATAGATTGGTGGGGATTACGGCTAAGACGGTTATCAAAAGCCTAATCCCCGGCTTCGCGCACAGATTAAAGAAAAACCTAAAAGTGTTCATCAGACGTTGCTTCCACCGCCATGCTTTGAGGAAAATTGATTCCTCAACCACCGCAGTGCCACCTATTGCCTCAGAATGCTCAATGAGAGGATGAATTTATTGAAGATCAGATATTATGCCTCGAAACAACCAAAGAAGTTATTACTGCACCAGATTTAATGACAGAATGTTTGCAGAGTAACCCGTTTATATTGCAGCCTCAAAGGTCAACAAAGCTCTCGAGCTTACTTCATATATAAGCGCATAAATGCAAGAGGAACACCCGTGTAAATTTTCCATCTAGCCTCCCGTGCTTGAAGACATCGAATTCTCGCATTAATTGTATTTGAGACTTTTTATTAGATCTCACCTCCTCATCCTTCTATAAATACTCCAAGGATGAGCAGGGTTGGATTAGTTAGCCATAATAATTGTGGAAGTGTTGTAGTCAAGCTTACAGTTTTAAGTGGAAAACTCAATCGAATAGTGGTTTCATATTCCTGAGCTTCCTGTAACGATAGGTTAGATTGTGAGAGATATGGATTAAAACACTGGATATGAAGATTGTAACTGGTTTGAAGCATCAATACAAGCTGATTTATGGGATCCTGGTCTATGCTGATGGTGATGTTATTCTTACTGTAACTTGTATTTTGCTTTTCTGTTTTCAATTTGTTTCATTTTCCACTATAAAGAACAGTTTAAACAGTGTTAGGACCTACTGTATACCAGTAACCTTCTCTGGCTGAAAAATATTTATCCCAATGTTTTCTTTCTGCTGTGTTATTTAGAAATGATTTAATTCAGTCTAAGTACAGAGATGCTGGCGTTCCCTCTTCTTTTCGTCACTGCTGAATGTTGTTTTTAAATGTTACTTTAAATATATGTTGTGTAAGGAATGAATTGAGGAAATCAAAGGTTAGCCCCGAGTCCCTTTCTTGTTTGCCCAACTATTTGGTTGTTTCCCTTAGGATGTGTCAAAAGCTGACTAGTTTCGAAGTACTTATCAGATCTTAGGCCATTCTGTGTTATCTTGGTGATTGTCTTGGAAATAACTAAGTAAAGAAGAACTAGGAGAGGATCAGGGTGAGTCCCAGCCCACTAGTTTCTGCTCCAAAGGTTTCCTTCAAGTTTCCCTTCGTTTTTAGTCTATGTTCTATTAGAAGTGTATCAAAGGCTGGATAGTTTCAAAGTACTTACCAGATCCTAGTTTGCTTCTATGTTTTTCTTAAGTGCCTGGCAGATCTCTGCTGTTTCTCAGTGGCTTTCACGATCCTTGGTCGTCTCGTTTCCGCATCTCAATTCCCTTTCTTGTATCACCCCATTCCAGCAATCAATCAAACTTATCAAACTAAAGAGATCCTTAAATGATAATCTGCCCATAGATTACTCTCTGAACCCTTAATGTTTCACTAAATTCTCTTATGACTCCATAGCCCAATGGATTGAAAACTTGCCATCATCTTTCTTTAGAATCAAAGCTTATTCTGTTTGCTTGCAACTTCTCACCTTTGAACCTATTTGCATATAGATCTTTCCGCCTCAGACAGCAACTATGTTCAACCATCCGAGAAAACCAAACAAAACCCTTGGCCTTCATAACTAGCCTAATATCATCACCCTAAACTTCAAAGACAATATCCATCTTTGTACACATTGGAGAGATCCCTCTCCGGATTCAGGAGGGCTAGATCCTAGAATCCCAAAGTTGGTTGAAATGATGTTAACTTCAGGATCGACTTATGACCTGCTGTTACGGTAGATCAACACCTTCCTGCTGGTATGTGGATATATATTCGTGTGACTCTTTCAAATATCACATAAATTGTGTGAAGTCTCATGTTTTCACGAGATTTCACCTACAAATCAC
>JAXQQM020066104.1:0-67424 GCA_034641835.2 Pinus albicaulis | reverse complement strand
ACTCATTAACTACGCTGCTACTTGGCCCCTTAGATTTCGCACTTGCTGCGCTACCCTCTTAGCCTCTTGGTCCACTCATTATCTGTGTTGCTACTTGGCCCCTTGGCTTTCACACTTGCTATGTTGCCCTCTTGTCCTCTTGGCCCCACAAGCGTTGCGATGTCCAAATTAGCTCTAGAAAAGTGGTTTTATTCTAACTGATGGGTTTATGGGTCCCTTAACCCTTTTATTTACCTACTGAACTTAAGAAAAATAAAATTGGAAAAAATTAATATTTCTAATTAGGAATATTACATACAAGAACTTGATGGGCTAAGCTACCAATAGAATGTTTCTAATCAGGGAAGTGTAGGAGAAATGAAGGAGCAATGACAATACTCATTTGAAAAAATAATGGTAGTATTTGATATAGTGAATTGCATTAATAATTGAAGGAGCAATGATGGTGTATGGAAGCAAACATTTACCTCTTTATCTAGTAGCAGGAGCAATGGAAGTTTATGTAGCACCTTTACCTTGGTTTGGCCACTAGGAGAAAAAATACATGACACTTTTTGGAGCTATTCCATATATCAGCCCTTATCAACACAAAATCAAAGGTACCTTGAAGAAAGTGCATATTAAATCCTATGCTTTGATAAGCATTATAAGCAGAAGGAATTTTAAGGACCATGATCTTGACTGTGTCATTGGGCTCCTTGATGCATTAAGCCAAGATCCTATGAAAGACAATTGTATGAATATGGATGACTAGATATCATGGATTGGGTAATTTAATTCATTGATCACTGTCATCTATCAAAGGAGGATAATGCAACTATTTCTTCATTCTGGTTGAAGAAGGACCATGATAATTCTATAAAATTGTATTTATGGTCGGAGACAAGCTTCTTTGAAGGTTGTTGTTGCAAGTGCCTTGTGGACACCTTGTAGACAGTCCCTCACATAAGACGTTCATTAAGCTATGATTTAGAAGAAGCCATAAAACCCATCGACAGTATATCTTGATGATTCTTTCTTACCGGTGTTTGTTGACACAGTCTGGTCATGGCAGAAAATTATGGTTGATGACTTTGTTAGATGGACCTAAGGAAAAGGGTCAGGTTTCATATGGCTCGGTGATTATGCTTTGGAATGGTCACTCTCCCTATATTCAAAGGGAGTTATGAACAAGCCATGATACAATTATTGATGACTTCTGACCCTCTCGTTTATCAATATAAGAGGGAGATGACCTTTTAAGACAAGATAAAAGACCTAGCCATGTTGCACTATTTCTTGCACTTAAATATCTGATGAAATGGTTAAGACTTCGAGTCGATGAAATGGGGCCCTAAAAATATCTCAGCACCACTCTCAAAAAATGATACCTGGACTACCACCATAGGAATCCCCCAAGAGAGATCCAATGGGAGAATCTCTTGAATCGGATTCAATGGAGAATGAAGGACTGGATGAAAGAGAAAAGCCTCAGCAGGATGGGAAATCAACCACCTAGAGTCAAGGAGAAGAAGAGGTCCTCAGAAATTCTTACAACAATTTGAAATTGAGCTAAGGGTAGAAGATCTGCTTATGAAGATTTCTTATATAAAAGAACACAAATAGACAAGAAAATCCATAATTATAAAGTGATTATCTGAATTTCAATCACTAATTTCAGGGCCAAAAGCCTAAAATAACCTAAAACACTCAAATATCCTAAAACAATGTGTGAAATAAAGACAAAGACAAAGAGAATATGTTCTAGAACAATAATACAAAACAAAGACAAAGAGAATATGTTATGGAACAATAATACAAAACACATCCAACATTTTGAAGTATTTGACTTGTCATGGTGAACATGCATCCTTAGCAAATACAATGTAGCAATACCTTCCACACAAATTTAAGAGAAGACATGACAAAATTGCATGTTTTACATGGACAATCATAAAGATGCCACAATAGCTACTCCATTCAACACATGCACAGGTAATACAACTTAGATGTTGATGGAAAAGTATGGGATAGAAACAAATTCCCTAGATGCTATTTGTCTCACAAAAATTAATTCATATTTTACATATTGGTATGATGTTGTGGTGAAGTTCCCAGTTTCTATCCAAAAGAAAAAGTAATAGATCAACATAACATACACTACCAACTCGTAACCTAGCTAATGGCTTCATCATATGCCTCATGCAAGGAATTGGATTTTGCATACTAGATTAGCGGTAGTTAGGTTCCAAATTTCAACCTGATTACTTCAGACAACGTATGAGTAGCAATAGAGGGTGTCGAATTCGATTCCTCACCTTGATCAATGGAAGCAGGAGAAGGGGAAAAATGCGATAACCTACCATTGTCAGAATTCGATGGCAGGAAGAGCGAAGGATTCAGAATCTAGATGGAAGCAGGAGACCAGTTAGGAGAAATTTTTGAACATTCGCCACCAACAGGAGAAGCTTCTACCATCGAGACCACTGTCATTTCCTGAGGAAGTGAATGGGGATGTGGACTATTCATATTCACTCTACTGTAATCACTTAAAACCCCGAGTTTTAAGCCACGCGTCGCACAATGGCCATATACCCACAATTCAATTTGTGCATTTGCACTTGGATCTCGGTCCTATAGGTGGTGTCATTTGATTGCACAACCTAACCAACTTGTTAAACACCCCTCCAAGAAGGAAGGAATCTCTGCTATGCTTGCTCTACTCATAAAAATTATGAGCAGAGAAGGAGCACTGAACTTTGTCCCAAACCTGGCAAGGAGAGTAACGATGGGAAAATAAATTTTAACAGGTCGATTTAGATTTTAGAGTGACTGCCAAATTAGATTAAATTTTAACAGGTCGATCTAGATTTTAGAGTGACCGCCAAATTAGATTTTAATAGGTAGTCAAATAAATTTCTATGGTCATTTAGGTTTTCATTAAGCTTTATTTTTATGTGAGTAAAAGGTGGTCATTTGACATAGAGGTTGTATCTAATGGTGTTGAAGTCTCAGAAAGTAATCTTGTTAGTCTAATTATGATATTAATCAAAATTATATTATACTTTTTTAATATAAATAATAATGTTAATATAAAGAGAGAAAAGGGATATGAGATTTACACATAAGGGAAATATCTATCAACTCTTAAGGAGGTGAAAATTATCTTTAAATTTATGAATAATGTTATCAATAAATTTAATTAGCTATAGGTATCTTCTTATTTTTTAGGAAGTTTACTTAGAGCTTAAAAATACCTTATTAGAAGCTATCCATAGCTTAGAAGGCCTTCACATGTGTTACTAAGAGAGACGTGGGATAAATTTTGACTAAAGGAAATAAGGAGTACAATAAGATCAATGTATAACACCTACTCAAATCATCAAGAATATATCCAAACCATCAAGATGACACACTTCTCTAGGAAGAATTATGAAATACCATGGAACAACTCAGATTAAAACTTATAGCCAAACAACCATGAGTTAGAACAAAGTGTTTAAGTGAACACAATAAAAATAGTACACATTGGACATAATATCATATACACATGGATCATACATATCCAACTATATGTGGTAGCTAAAGGAATTTCTTCCTACACCTAGTGTCCTATATGGCTAAGGCAAGGTGTCATCAAACTAATGATACATTCATGAATTACATATAGATCCATATATATTAGATGCAAAATGATCAATGCGACATGAATTGTAGGGGTTGAGATGACAATCAAATTTTAAAATATCCTCTAAACGCCCATATAGAAAATGGGGTAAGAGATCCTATGACATCCAACTTGTGATATATGGTGGGAAATCCTCAAAGTATCTCTGAAGAAAGATGTCTCGTTGAGGTCAAGGTCAAGAAGAGGTACGATGCCTCACTAATTTGGTAGTTGAAGAAGTATAAATCTTGGTTTGTCACTTTGGCCCTAAGTAGGAAAGGCAATATGGAAGGAGGTGACCCCCTTGGAAGAGTTCTAAAGGGGAAGGCCACATAAGGCCTTATATAAAGACCTAAATCCAAGTACCTCCATCATAAAATGTTCTAGACATGTATTTAAAGAATGTAGATAATGACCCGTCCAAATGTTTATAAAGATAATAGAACACCCCTTGAATCTCATAAGAAATGGGGGCATCTATAGATGAGGTGATCCTTTAATTATATCTCGTATATATGGAAATGCTAGGAGATCTTATTAAGAAGAGGAAGGTCATTATGATTAGTTTCAACTCGATGCGAATGTAAACCCACTTGGCACGCACGAAGGGGGAGGGAAGCATCCTATACTGTTGTGCGTATGTGGTTAAACAAAAAGGCCCCCCTTTCATTTGCATGAAGTGTTCATGCTAAAAATACATGTTAGAGTCGAGGCCCTAAAAAGATGAAGTCCAAGTAAATTGAATGTATTGTCTATAAATATCCTCTCTAACAACCTGACACAAACATACAATGATGTCATTTACATTGGAGGTGTAAATCACTTGAATTGTGTTACAACTTTAATTGCTCCCCCACAAAAATGTGTCATGCTTCCTTGTGGTGATGCTTCAACCATATTGGAGAACAACCTCACAATGTAAAAGGAATTTAAACATGATGTAACTTTAATAGTGTCACACATTCACCCTTTGGCTCACTACTCATGGCTAATTTGAGGTTATTTCAAGCACTGATGTGGATAATATCATTTTCTTTTCTCTTATGTATAGTATTCTACATTGACACAATTGAGTTTGTTTAACAAACAAAATATTTGTATTGAGGGTTCACTCATTGTGAATTATGGCTAGAGAGGCCTTGTCTTTGTGAGTGATCTATTCATTTCCAATTCCTTATGTGAGAGAGCACTACAAGCTCTATCTCAAAATGAAGTGTAGATATTTTGAGCAATTTAGATCAAGGCTTTGCAAATTATCCATTTTTTCTACGTTTGGCATACGTGTTAATAATTGCATTACCCACAAACACATACCCTCATAACCAATACCTAGTTCTCGAAAAATCAAATGTTTTCAATATGCTCAATTAGAGGTGAAGGATTCTCCCAGGAGGTCAATGTGTTGGTTTGGCGTGTTATTTTCAGCCTTCGATACTGATTGGTTAAGGGCTTCAAGGGTCAAGGGTTAAGGGCCAAGGGCTTTAGGGTCAGAGGATTTAGTAGTTAAGGACTTAAGATTTAGGGGATTTAGGTGTTTAACAGGTTATAAGTTAAGGTGTTTAAGGGTGAAGGGTTAAGGGTTAAGGGTCACAAATTAAGAGGATAATGAGTTATGACTTACGAGGTTCATGGATTATAGGTTAGGGTTAGTGTATTAAGATTTAATGAGTCAAGGGGTTTATGGGTTATGAGTTACGAGTGTAGGGGTTAAAGGATTATGGATTGGAGGTTAAGGAGATATGGAATTCAGTGGTTATGGGTTAAGGGCTTATGGTTTGTGATAATCGGACTCCTAATCCCCTTATCACCACTATTGGGGTTCCCCTATCGATTGCTTTCGGTACCTTCCCTATAGGTCCCCTATCCCCTATGAAATTAGGTCCTAAGCCCCCTTCTCACTCTCTAATGCTAGGATTATAGATCATAGTAAACCATTCTTGCACCTCCAACTTATACCCATCCATTCTACCCTTGTGTCCCCTTGCCCCGTTCAATACACCACAAGATACACCCCCCCCCCCCCCCCCCCCCCCACCCACAACCTTTTTGGTCTTGCCATTCCATTTTTCCCAATGTTATGAACCTACAAATTTGGTCCCAGTGCCCCTGCAACTACACCCTTGGCCCCCCTTGGCTAAGGGATTAAACACATTAGGGGCTATGGGTTGTGATAAAGTCCGAGCCCCTAATCCCCTTATCAAAACTAGAAATAGGCTCATGAACACCACCAATATCTACTATAGGTGATGCAATGAAAGTAATAATGTACAAAAGTTGTGGTCAATAGGACAAGGATTATCAAGATGTTTAGCCATCCAATGTAAACATGGTTTTCAATGCTAGTGATCTAGTCACATAAAATACCCCATAAATTTATGCTTTTGGATACCCCTAGGATTCAATAATTAATCCAAAGTGAGAGGATTTGTTGCTAAGGTGACAATGGTAACAACCTTGGAAGCATACCAAGATGTTCCAAGTGCCAATGTGTGTTGAGTGTTAGCGAGTGTCAGGGAAACATAAGGGAGCACTATGTCAAAATGCATGGAAATGATGAATAAGAGTGTGTGATAGGGAGTGTCAGCGAGTTCTAGGTGTCCTAAGGAGTGAGTGACATGGTATGCTAGGCAGTGCTAAGTCATGCTAGTATGCCAGAGTGGCATGCACACAAGATGTGTTAGGTGCGAGGATGTGCCAACACATGCTAGGAAGTGTTAGGGAGCCCTAGGGACACACAAGGGAGCACTAGGTGAAAATAATGCATTCAAATGAAATATTGAGAGATTGTGACATGAAGTGCCAATGAATTCTAGGTACGCTAAGGAGGGAGTGATAAGGTATGCTAGTGTTACACAGTAAATTGTCACCGTCCCTACCATTCCCCGTCCCGCATAATGGAGGACCCATTTTGGGACCTGTGAACATTGTCATGCCTTGAAAACATCATCAATGCATTCCTCTGAGCATGAGCTTCATTTGCCCTTGAGACATATCCTTGCAAAAATCATGAAAAACATCCCTTTTTGCATTGGCGCGGGCAAGCAGTTCAGTACTCGTGCCAATGGAGAAATTACTGCAAAGGGGTCGCGCCACTTGGCCCTCTGTCATAGAGCCGTAGTCGCGCCACCCAATTTGGGAGTTGTTTTTTAAATAAGGATGGCGGAAGTTGAGTTCCAACAAATTCACAAACCATCACCTATCTTGAGTTGGGAGGTTGGCTGCGGGAGTTCTATGGAGGGAAGTGGTTTTGCCACCTCCCATGGAACCTTCCTTGTCGATAGGGCCAATCCCATAATAATAGGGATCCCAACTCCTCCTTCCCCATCTATAAAAGCTTGCTCAAATCAATGGCAAGCTAGTCTTGAAGTGCCTAAGCTCTGAATCTCCATATTCCCAAGAGCCTTTAGCCGTAAAGAATTTCTTTCCCTTAAGGCCGACCAAGTAAGGAGACCACTTGCCGAGGAGCATCGGGAGGTTTTCCTTTCTCTGGTGAACTTTGCGAGACGTGAATGAACGGGAGACCCGTCCGAAGGAGGTCGCGACGTCGTAACTTGGTTGTAATCTCTTCGTTTATTATTTAATAGATGATTATGATTATGGTTCCACTCCGTTTTCCATCATGTTAATGCAGTAACATCCTTTCCCCCGACCGATGTTTAGTTACGTGTGCCGGATTTTACGCTCGTATCTTGTCGTTTCTTCCATGTGTCAGTGTTCATCCATGAGATCGTGGAGGGATTGTGATCTGCCGAGGCTGAGGAACGGGGACGCTTCTTCTTCAGATCGTGGCGTTGGAATCCAGGTAGGCTTCTATCCCAAGTCTTTCATTCGTAGCTAGGAGCTTGCGTCATAACATTGTTTGATTGTTGCTAGACCCCTGCTGGGATAGTAGGGATCGCCTCTGTCCGCAGAGGGGATTTACCTCCTCAACAATTTGGCGACTCCACTGGGGAATCGTCCAGATTTCACTGTCTCGTTTGTGTTGTCTCGCCTTGATTTTTTTATGTTTTTCCTTGCTTGATAAACCTTCTGGGTTGGATTCTTTCATTGTTTTTTGCTCCTTGGTTTGCTTAGCTTGCATTGGTCTGCTTCTGGAGTAGCTTGTTTTTAATTTTCCTTGAGAAACTCGACTGGCACGGTTTTTAACCCGAACGTCGCGCCAATTGGCGCACGTTGCCTTTGTCCAGCCCGCGCCAATTGATTCCTGGCACCAGTTTCACACTTACAGTCGCACCACCCCTGTAATTTTTTTGAGTTTCCTCATTTTTGAGCTCTCTGGATTTGACCAGTGTTTTTCTTCTTGATTTCCCGACTGCCTGAGTGTGTTGGAGTCCTGTTTGACTGGGAATTCACCTCTGTCCTTTGGTTGTTTGCTTTTATCTACCGATTTCACGTTTTAAGCCCTAGGACATCTAGGGGCTTAGTGTATCGAACCCTCCTTGGGAGTTTTGGTGTTTTGGTTGTCCTGTCAACTGTCTGATTGATTCTCCGCATCCTCTAAGTAGTTGTTCATTGTTTTATTGCGATTTTTGGGTGATTTTTCATTCGTTTGGTCTTGCCTTGGACCTAGATCACATGGTCCATTGGAAGCGTTTTGAGTCTTTTCTTCATTTTGAGAGACTCTGGTCGATTTGGGGATCCGATTGCTTGTGTTGGTGAGTGAAATTTGTTTGTTCCGCTCTCTTGAAGATCGTTTCTCAAGTTGTTCCATTTGTTTTCAAGTTTGTTTATTGCATATTAGCTATCAAACATTGAAAACCAAAAAAAAAAAAAATCTCTTTTGCTTTTGTTAATTAGTGCAAATTGTGATCTTTTCCATATCGCTAGTGATTAGTGTTTTGAATGAAAAGTTTTCGTTTGCATTAGTTGCATTAGAGATCTCATTGTTTGTATTCTGTTCATTTCGTTTGTATAAAAGCTCTCAACTCTTCTCTAACTAGTTTTCATCGAACGAAATGTTGCACTGTGACATATAGCTTTGCATTTAGGAGTCTTTCGAGACACTACATACGATAGGGCCTAAAAATTGAAACTTAATTGAAGATCAACTGTAAAATTTATTTCAATTAACCTAAGGCAGCATTGGAACTTAATCTAAACACATTTAGAGGTCTAAAGCAGGGAGAGGTGTTCCCGCGTCTTTAAACCTAGTAGTCACGTTTGCCTTTTTGGCTTTGCATAGCCGCTAGTGATTGCGTGCTCCCCGTACCGTCGCGTATATAAAGGAGACCCTCTAGGTTGCTATCCTTTATCCGTAGGAAGCCGAGTCCGCCGCCCTATACCCGTGATACACCTACTACGCATTCGGGGAGATTGCCTGCACGTACGTCAAGTCCTTGGTTGATTTCTCTTTCATTTTTGAAACAAAGGTGTATATTGCAGTTCATGGATATCTGGTACACCCTTTGCCTAGATTCCCGAGTAGTCATTTCGATCTTTTCTGACTCTTTAAATTTGAAAAGGTCATCAAGCGCTTGTCCTTTCACGCTTGTTTCCAATCTGAAAGTGATAGAGTCACCTTTTTCCTGTTTCTCGACTCTTAAAAGATGAAACGGTAGAGTTTTGTTTCAATGTTTTAAAATTAACTGCCCACGAAATATTCCTGGTTAAAGTTAGTTTCCTTAGGGTGTTGTTCTAAAGATCGTTTCTGATGGCAACTTTTCCGGAGTTCACCAACCAAGGAATCCCCTCCGATGGGAATCCTGGTCCTTTTCCTCCTTTTGGAAATGTTGGTGCTCCTTATATGGCAACATTGTCCCTTCCTGGGTTAACTGTTGGGTTACCTGTTTGGTTGTTTTCAACCTCTGTGGTCCCGAATGTCTCGGCTACTGTTCAATCAGTTCCTCCGCCTGAGCAACATCATGTTGATTCCAAGGTGGACCTCTCCCCTTCTTCGCCTGTTTCTGCGTCCTCCTCTTCTACTTCGCCTGGTGAAAGTCTGGATTCAAGTAACCAGGTGGATAAGAAGAAGAAGAAGAAGACAAAGAAGAAGAAGTCTGACAAGAGAGAGGCTAAGGGTGCAGCTGCTGCTTCTAATGCACCTCCTCTTGATAAACCTTCCAACCCTCCTCGGAAAGTCAAGTTCCCTTGCCTGTTGTGCACGGGAGACCATCTTCTTCGAGACTGCCCTGGCATTCCCAAGGTGCTCGAAGTATGGTCCAACGGTCGCCCACCGTTGCCTTTGGCTTCCGGGAGTCAAGTTGGGGGCACGTCTTTAGCTGCTGTTGATAAGAACTCTAAGAAACAGGGTAAGATCACCAATCCCTGTAAGTTGTGTGAAGGGCACCATGCCATTCACCTTTGTCCTTATATGGATGAAGCCAAGCAAGTCTTGGACAACCCAGCCGGTTCTACACCACGCCTTCCAGCTGGTTATAATCAGCTTTCTTTGAGTCCTTCGCCAGTTGATCCTATGATTGGTCAAGACTCATCCTTGGTCGATTCCACTCCCCTAGATATTCAAATTCACGAATCCGTCCCTGACCGACCATTGGTCGTCGGATCGGTTGAACTGGCCCCGTTCGCGATACACCAGGTATTTTCTGTCGAGAGTGGATCTCACACCCCCCATGTCCTTCTGAACTCTTCAGATTCTTCAGACTTGGAGAAAGATTCTCCCGTCTCGTGCTTCAAGAAGCCGCTTCTTCCACTTCCCATGATGGAGGCTCGGAGGATACTCCTCCCGCCTTCAAGATGGAGGTCATGGAGGATGCTCCTTCTTCTTCCATAACACCAGGGGAAGACCATCTCAATTAAATGGTAACCCCTCCGAGTAGTTTGGTCGCTTCCTTTGATTGGAATCGATTTACAGGATACCATCTTCCGTCTTATGTGCCTTTCGAGATCACAGTACAGGCTTTTGGTCTGGTCGTACCCAACACCATTATAGATGAAGGCACGTCTATTAGTGTTCTATCCTCAACTACTTGGCAAGCTTTTGGCTCGCTGCCGCTTGCACCTGTTACGTAGAATCTGTTGGCATTTAACAGAAGAACGACTCAACCGTTAGGGATCCTTCCAAGGTTACCTGTTACTTTGGGAGGTAAAACCGTCCATATGGACGTGATGGTTGTTCCAGGCCCCTTGGATTTCAATCTGCTTTTGGGGCGAGATTACACCTATGCTATGGGAGCACTCGTCTCCTCCCTCTTTCGTGTGGCCTGTTTTCCGCATGAAGGACAGATTGTGACCATTGACCAGCTGTCGTTCTTTGGTCCTAACGTGGCAACTGGTCCGCCATCACCCCCTCCTGGTTTCTATCCACCCGTTGTATCTGCTCCACCGCAGGTCAACTATGTGGCTACTTACCCCGTGCCTGTGCTCAGTGATGATGCCATTGTGCATAAGGTGCTGGGGGCATTGGGTCCTGACTTCCAGGATGTTTCTCTTCCATCGGGAGTGGAACTCTTGGAAGCACCGCCTTCTTGTTCATTTTGATGTAAGTCGGTTAGAGCACGGTTTCCGCCCTGGGTCAAGCTCTTTAAAAAATGAAACCAGGATCTTGGAGCATAGTTCCTTCATTTGTGTCAAGCTCCTTAAAACATGAAACAAGTTGTTTGAGGATAGTTCTTTTAAGTGTGTCAACCTCGTTAAAATAATGAAACACGTTCCCGTTCAATTCGAGTCTGTTTAGATCCTTACAAAATACCAACAGTTCTTCTCTGACCAGATTGAACCTTCACTCCATCTGCCTTTCATATTTATTGAAGCTTGGGGGGCATGTACCTCGAATTGAGTCACCATGCTGGGGGCATGCTTACTTTTTCAAGCATAGTTTGTTTCCGTTTCAAGCTTGTGTAAAAATGAAACCGGTTTCAAGCATAGTTTATTTTTGTTTCAAGCTTGTGTAAAAATGAAACCAACTTCAAGAAGCCATTTTATCAGCCTGTTTTTGCCAGATGAACCTTGGTTTTCTCACTCCATCGTCACTATCTGCTTGGCCGATCATATGCCTTCACTTGGTTTTTTTACTTGTTCCTGAGGAACCGCTGCGATGAGTGGTCTTGTTAGCCAGCCTCTCGACCTTTATTTTTTCAGAGTAGTTCCATCATTACCAGAACCAGTTGCTACCCTTTATACCACTCGTTCCTCCAGGAGGAGTCATCTTTCAACTCTTTTCTGACTCTCTAAACATGAAAAGATTGCCGAGGCCCTTGTCGTTTCGATCTCGTTAAATTGGACACAAATCGACATCTACCCAGTATACGTTTATCCCTTTTTCGGGCTGGGATGGATCGATTACGAAAAAGGAATACCCTAGCCTATCGCGACTAGGAGGTTTTCCCGGATATTGTTTTCTACCTTTTCGGATCTGGGAAACTATTTACGAAAAGGGACCTGTGGAGTTTTCTTTTCCGCTGTCTTTTCAAACTCTCTAAACATGAAAAGACGCCGAGTTCTTCCTTTTTCAGACTCGTTAAACCCTGATGACATCGGATCTAGTCGAAATGACGTTCTCCGAGTTTCTCCTTCCTAGGACTCGTTAAATGCACTAGGATGGATTCGCCCGAAGGGTGAACTTATATTGCAAGCATATGCTATCCCCTTCAAGCTTGTTATTAAAAATAATTGGGGTACTCGCCAGAAATGGTGGGGGAAAAATGGAACCATCGTCGTTGTCGTCGGCAGTATGTCGCTCTTGAACATGGCACTTGTCTGCATTCGTGTCGGGCTGGGGACATCTCATCTCGCTGCTTCACTTTGCCTCCATGGGTTTGGATAATCTCTTTTGACCTCTCATCTGTTCACTGCCTCGTCACCATGACCTCTGATCCGTTGATGTCAAATACTGCCAAGTCCATTATCGTGCCATTCATGTGTTCAAGAGAAGTTGGCCTCTGCAAATATCAACCTTCCTCTGTTTCTCATATGGTCCTGATTCACAACAAAACATTATGTTCCTCTGTCTCGTGTCGATGATGTGGGAATCATTATGGCCCACCTTCGATCAAGGTCACTTCCTGTCGACTTCAACTCATTATCCAGAAAGTTGGTCTAGAGACTCCTGATGGTACCTTGGAGCCTGCATGCCTCAATGGTAGGTTCGTCGCATTCGACGTGAGGTTTACATCATTGACCTCCGATCGAGTGATTCTGCGGGTGTTCGACGTCAACTCATTTATTCGCACGCCGTAGATTGTACCTTAGTACCTTGAGGACCATTGTCATTATTGGTGGTTTCTCTCGCGTCTGTTAACGGCTTTCATCATTGGCTGGTAATCAGACGACGTTCTTGCATGTTCGACTTCAGCTTACATATTCACATGCTTGAACTTGTACTCTGTTGGGTCGAGATGGAGCGCAAGACCCTGGATTGTGTCTGTTGTAATCCAGGCTGCGATTGTGGATTATTATCGTTATGTACATGACTCATTGATTGGATGGCTGCGACCATACCCGAGTCTATTTGTTTGATCTTAGTTGGATGGCTGCGCCCATACCCTGGATCCGGATTATAGCATACTTTGTTTCGGATGGCTGCGTCCATACCACTTATACATCATGTACTTGAGATATCAGTTGTATCTTTCTGCGCAGGTTTTCCGACGGCGGGCCTTCAGTTGAACATGTTATCGTAAAGCATTTCACCCCTCTCTCTCTCGGGCCTCATACTTTAGGGGGCATCTGTTATACAGTAATTTGTCACCGTCCCTACCATTCCCCGTCCCGCACAATGGAGGACCCATTTTGTGACCTGTGAACATTGTCATGCCTTGAAAACTTCATCAATGCATTCCTCTAAGCATGAGCTTCATTTGCCCTTGAGACATCTCCTTGCAAAAATCATGAAAAACATCCCTTTTGGCATTGGCGCGGGCAGGCGGTTCAGTACTCGCGCCAATGGGGAAAATCCTGCAAAGAGGTCGCGCCAACTGGCTCTCTGTCATAGAGCAGTAGTCGCGCCACCCAATTTAGGGACTGTTTTTTAAATAAAGATGGCAGAAGTTGAGTTCCAACAAACTCACAAACAATTGCCTATCTTGAGTTGGGAGGTTTGGCTGCGGGAGTTCTATGGAGGGGAAGTGGTTTTGCCCCCTCCCATGGAACCTTCCTTGTTGATAGGGCCAATCCCATAATAATAGGGATCCCAACTCCCTCCTTCCCCATCTATAAAAGCCTGCTCAATCCCATGGAAAGCTAGTCTTGAAGTGCCTAAGCTTTGAATCTCCATATTCCCAAGAGCCTTTGTGCTGTAAAGAATTCTCTTTTTCCCTTAAGGCCGACTCAAGTAAGGAGACCATTGTCGAGAGACTCCAGGGAGGTTTTCCCTTTCCTTGGCGAGCTTTGCGAGACGTGAACGACCGGAGACCCGTCCGAAGGAGGCTGCGACGTCAGAACTTGGTTGTAATCTCTCTTCGTTTATTATTTAATAGATGATTATGATTATGGTTCCACTCCGTTTTCCATCATGTTAATGCGAGTAACATCCTTTCTGACTGATGTTTAGTTACGTGTGCCGGATTTTACGCTTGTATCTTGTCGTTTCTTCCATGTGCAGGTGTTCATCCACGGAGATCGTGGAGGGATTGTGATCTGCCGGGGCTGAGGAACGGGGACGTTTCTTCTTTAGATCATAGCGTTGGAATCCAGGTAGGCTTCTATTCCTAGTCTTTTCATTCGTAACTAGGAGCTTGCGTCATAACATTGTTTGATTGTTGCTAGAACCCTGCTGGGCTAGTAGGGATCGCCTCTGTCCACAGAGGGGATTTACCTCCTCAACAGCTAGGTAGTGCTAAGGCATGCTAGAGGCCAGGGAAACATGCCAATACGTGTTAGGTGCTAGAGTGTGCCAATGCATGTTAGGGAGTGTTATGGAGTGCCAAGGAAAAACAAAGGATCATTAGTTTCAAATGCATGGAAATTAATAGATAAGAGTGTGTGACAGGGATTGTTAGTGAGTTCTGGGCCTGCTAAGGAGGGAGTGACAAGGTATGTTACATAGTGCCAAGGAATACTAGAGTGCTAGGGAGACATGCCAAGATGTGCCAACTGCCAGGGTGTACCAATGTGTGCTAGGGAGTTTTAGGGAGTGCCACGGGGGGGGGGGACTAGTTCAAAATGCATTGAAATGAATGGATAAGAGTGTGTGATAGGGAGTGTTAGCAGGTTCCAAGTGTGTTAAGGAGGGAGTGACAAGGTTATATGTTAGGAAATGCCAAGGCATGCTAGAGTGTGAGGGCATGTGAAGGAATGGTAAAGTGTGTTAGGGAGTTAGAAATCATGCCAAGGAATGTATGGGATACTAACATGTGCCACATAGTGCCAAGGGATTGTTAGACATTCCAGGTGTTATGGCATGTCAATATGTAAACTATTTTTCTTAGTTGTTTTATGGCCACAGTTGGATGTGAGCCTTGACTTGGTAACTTGTTAAGTGGGATGAGTTAAGATTGGACATGAGTAGCCTAAGATGATTTATAAGCCATCCTTGGGTGAAGAAGTCATAGTATATTTGTAGTAAATGAAACTTGGTCAAGTTGTTGTAGTCGAGGCAGGACTTGGTTGGGTTCCCAAGTCTAAAAAGGAATAAGGGTAGTTATGAGGACATGATAATTAAGGAGTGGCAGGGCGTGCCAATGAATGGAAAGGTGTAATAACACATGCCATATTGTTTCATTGCATGTCGAGGAGTGTTGGGGAGTTCTAGGGCATCACAAGGGAGAACTAGTTCAAAGTGTATGGAAACGAACAAATAAGAGTGTCTGTTAGCTGGGAGTGTCGGTGAATTCCATGTGTCCCATGGACGAAGTGTGTTGGGAAAATTTCATAATTGCAGGAGGCAAGCCTACTATTGCGATAAGGGGATTAACAAAGAAATTTCAGAAAAAGGGACACTTTGGGCTAGACACAGCACTATCTTTTCAATGACTTGGTTGGGTTCCCAAGTCGCAAAAAAAGTAAGGCTATTTATGAAGGCATCACAACTAGGGAGTGCCAAGGTGTGCAGGGAATCCTAGAAAGTGCTAACACATGATAGAAATTTCCAAGGCATGTTAAGAATTCCAATATATGTTAGGTGCTGGGGTGTGGCGCTAACACATGCTAGGGAGTGTTAGGGAAACAAGGACTAGTTTCAATTACATGGAAATGAATGAACAAGAGTGTGTGATAGGGAGTGTTAGCAAGTTCTAGGTGTGATAAAGTGGGAGTGACAAGGTATGTTAAGCAGTGTGAAGGCATGATAGAGTGCTAGGAAATCATGCTAAGATGTGCCAAGTTACAGGGTTTTCCAATGTGTTCCAAGGAGTGTTAGGGAGTGCTAGAGAAACACAAGGGAGAATTATGTCATAATGCATGGAAATGAATGAATACGAATGTGTGACAAGGAGTGTGAACGATTTCCAATTGTGATAAGGAGGAGTGATAAGGAATGTTTGGAAGTGCTAATGAGTGCTAGAGTGTTAGGGCGACATGCAGTCAAGATGTGTCAACGCGTGCAAGGAAGTGTTAACTGAGAGTGTCAGGGAAACACAAGGGAGCACTACGTCAAAATGCAGGAAATGAACAAATAAGAGTTTGTGATTGGAAGTGTCATTAAGTTCCAGGTGTGCTAAGGAGTGAGTGACAATGTATGTTAGGCAATGCTAAGGCATTATAGAGGCCAAGGCGACATGCCAAGATGTCCTAGGTGCTAGGGTGTACCAACACGTGCCAAGGACTAGTGTTAAGGAATGTTATGGAAACACAAGGGAGCAGTAGGTAAAAGTGCATGGAAATGAATGAATAAGAGTTTATGATTGGGAGTGTCAATGGTCTATAGGTGTCAACTTAGGATCATGCCTAATATAAGTTGACAAAGAGCAGGAGGATAATAGCTGCTCAACAGATTTCATTGCCAAAAGAAATCTGAGGATCGATCGTAGGGTGATCGAAGAGAGTTGTTTCATTATGTTTGGCAAATTTCCAACGAGGAAATTAGTTGTCAGAGGGAGAAGAGGGTGCATTTTTCACCTAGGACCCTAGATTCGAGCTTCTGTTGAGAATTGGGGAGAGGAAGATCTATTCCGATAGAGATCTGAGAAGATGGCGCCTCATAGCGTGATTGGTATAGGTTGGACGGCTTGTCCAACTTTGCTATTTGGACGACCAGAATCTTGGTAGTCCCGGAGGCATACAAATTGAGGGAGCATGTAGAAAAAGACTTGGATATCATTGTAGAGGGGTCCTTCAATTTCTTACTCTCAGAAACTAAGTTGCAGTGCAGCAGTTGGCAGCATGATGCAACAATTTGAGAGG
Source organism: Pinus albicaulis (assembly GCA_034641835.2). Taxonomy (NCBI): domain Eukaryota; kingdom Viridiplantae; phylum Streptophyta; class Pinopsida; order Pinales; family Pinaceae; genus Pinus; species Pinus albicaulis. The sequence continues at coordinate 50,542 of JAXQQM020066104.1, read as the reverse complement.
GAGTTGCAGTACATATGTAGCAGCGATGGTGGCAAAGTCATGGGTAGCAGTACAAAGAGCAGCAACAACACAGTGATGATGGGTAGCAGTATAAAGAGCAACATAAACGCTGTGATGAAGGGCAACAGGCCAAGCATCAGCGCGAAGGCTGATGCCAGAGATCATAGAAGTACTTCGAGGTGAAGAGTATTACTAGAGCACATTCCTCGCTAAGAGGGAGCGTTGAGATTTTGGGGTAGCATCGGATGTGCTCTAGCTCCCAAAATTTGTGGAGGAGTTGGAGTACATGAGATATCCAAGTCCCAGAAAGTGTTTGGAGAAATTCCATCAAGTTTTAGAGATAGTCAAATAATTAATTTTTTTAATTAAGGACCCTAAGTCTAACTTAGGAAAATTAAAAGATTAAAGTGAATTAAATTAAACATGTGATGAGAATGACTTAAGTGACGCAGATCAAGAAGCTTCTAATCTTAGCCATTGATTAGATCTTAGATCACGACTGTTGATGTTTCAACGAGAAAAGTATAAGAGAAGGGCTTGGGGTCAATTGGAGAACACACACATTGGCGGAGCACTGAAGCTAAGCTGAGATTCTAGGGTGGGTTTGCTTAGAATTTCAGAAGTGTTTTAGCTACAATGAGGGGGAGTATTGGCAAGGGGATGGTTTGATACCAGGCCAAGAGTACAACGAAGGTAGAGAAGCAGCTTTCTAGACCAGCATAGAGGTAGCCAGGTGCTACGTAGTCCAGCTAGAGCCCAACAGTGGCAGCAAGAGAAATGGAGGGATGACGCAGTCCCAGTCAGGGCAGCACGAGGGTAGCGTAAGCCCTTTAGGGGTGACGCAGGCCCTTACTGAGCAGTGCAGAGGCTAACGCAAAGGGCTTCAGAGTAGCATTGGGGTTTTCGATGGGCCAGAAAGTGCTCGAGTTCTGTAAATCTCGTTTGGGGTTGTGAATCAACCATATTTTCTGTCTCTGAGCATAGAGGTATCATTGCTGTTTTATTTCTTTGTTGGGTGAACCAATTTTGGTGCCCAAGATTATTGTACTTAGATTCTGCATAATAATGAAAACCCTTCAGATCTATCAGCACCGGTTTTCCCGCATTGAGTTTTTTTCGGGGATATTTGTCCAAAAAATTTGTGTGTCACTTTGTCTATGAGCATGTTATTCAGTATTTGATCTGCATGTGTAGGGTGTTAGTTGTATTTACTTCGCTAATTTACTGAATATTTCAAAAATTAAATTGTAACTTAATTCAAGTAGGATAATTAAATCAAGATATTGCAGTAGGGTTTCTTAGATTAACAAAATTTCACATTCTCTAGGTCTAGCCCCATTAGGTCACCTGGGGCATCGATTTCCCAGGAATCTAGCTAGAGAAAAACTTCTATCTCCTATAGGAAACTCCGTTGGTGGGTCCCCTCACTCTCCTCATAATTTGGGCAAGTTCTGATGGTGGAATATCCAGATACCTCAAGCCCTAGCTCTAGGATCAAGTTTTACCTAAGTGTTCCCAAGGCTAGAACCTAGTAGGATAAATTTGACCTATCAAATTAAATGTATAAATTATATACATTAAGCATGCATATGTCCTAGATTCCCCTGATCTCACAATATTTAACTTTTTGCAAAATACATAATCAATCCACTGTTAATTTTTTGCGGAAAATTAATTGCAAACACATGTGAAGCATAAATAAAAAGAATCGTACATAACACAATTGTTTAACGGGAAATCATGAAGCTGAAAACCCCAACTATCATATATTATGTATCATGGAGATCATGTAACAATCTCATACAAATCTTAGTACATCAAGTTGTTAGTACAATCAATCGTCACACATAACATAGAAGAAATATGCAAATCCATGCATTGATCTCTGCCCTCTTGCTAGCCTGCCTCCACTGCGCAATCCCTACTGAAGAATAGCTCTAAATGAATTCGAATTACCCTTGCCTTGACTACGCAATCCTCATTGGCAACTCCAATGTGTGTGTGGTGCAATCAATGCATCACTATAGTCACAACAGATAGTCCATCTTGCCCTTTCACCTATCTCTCCACTAGGTCTCCACTGGAACTGACATGCACTGTAGTTAACTATTGTATTTGTTTAGTTGATTAATGAGTTATTATTTGTGAATTAATTAACTAATTAATTCACTCCACTCTCACTAGTGTATCATTCAGTTAGACTGGATACAACTAGCTCAACTGATTTTAACTCACTTTAACTGAGTTAAACTGAATACAACTCCATGAACTACTCTTCTAACTCTGCCATAACTTTTCCACTTCAGTTCTAACTGAGTCCTCCATGCATGAACCACCATTAAACCCTAGGAATTGCGTAATTCCTTCAGCCCACTGATTTGACAAATCTGTATATTGAAATTAAGTGCTCCAAGAGAATAATTTGTTGTTTATTGTTAGATTATTATTAAGAGCTAATAATAATCGACATGCATCTGTTTTTAGATCAACGATCTATAAATAGACTTCGCCCAATATTCTAAAAATATAATTTCATCTATTTTTCCAACTTGACCAACCATCCAGAAATAGCATCCTGCGACTTCTGAAATATGATCACCATGTCTAAAAAAAGACATAGTCTAAAAATAGACTTGCACCAAAAATAGCTTGCGGGCCCACTTAGTGAAGGCGACTCTTTTCACTAAGCTCATCATCTTGTTGAATCTCAACACTCCCTCGCAACAAGATAGGGATTATCCTTCACCCCGATCTTGCCTCTATGGTATTCAAATTTTCTCCTAGTGAGCACCTTGATCAGAATATCTGCATCCTGATCCTCCATAGGAATGTACTGAAGCAACATGATCTTCCGCTGCACACAATCTCTTATATGATGATATCGGATATCAATATGTTTAGATCTATCATGAAACACATGATTAACCATGAGTTTAATGCAACTTTGATTATCACAATGTATCACTGTAGGATCTAAATGTGAACCGAACAAACCTACCAGGATCTTCCTCATCTAGATAACCTCACATGCAGCTTGACTTGCTACCATGTATTCTGCTTCCGCTGAATTGAGTGCCACGGATCATTGTTTCTTGATGTACCAATAAACTTCCATAGATCCGATATTGAAAACACCTCTTGATGTGCTCTTTCTGTCTGTTGGGATGTCTACCCAATCTGCATCCGTGAAGTCATGTAACTTCACCTCATCCGTCTGTCTGTACCATAAAGAATACTTAGATGTGCCCCTGAGATATCTCAGGACATGCTTGCCTGCCTTCCAAAATAGCTTGGTAGGCTTAACCATCGCTTGTGAAAGATGGTTCACTGCATAGCATATGTCCGGTATTTTATTAACTAAATACATGAACGAACCCACCAACTCTCGATAAACAGTGGCATCCACTACCTCTGCCAATGTAGTATCCTCTTTCCTCCAATTTCCTGGAAGAGGAGTGTCGATAGGCTTGCAGCCTTGCATGTGAAACTTCTCCAGTATCTTTCGGGCATACTTGCCTTGAGACACAAACAGTTCACCTTCCCACTCCCATATTTCCAGTCCAAGGAAATAATGAAGGAGGTCCAAATCCTTCATCTCAAACTCCTTTGCAAGATCTGCCTTGCATGAGTGTATCAATTGCTCATCACCCGTTAGTATTAAATAATAAACATAAAAAAAAATGATTAAAAGCTTACCCTCCACCACAATTTGGTACAACTTTGCATCCACCTCACTCTTGGTGAAGCCAATTCCAATGAAATAGCTGTCGATCCGAGTGTACCAAGCACGAGGTGCTTGTTTCAGCCCATACAACGCTCTTTTGAGCCTGCACACATGTGACTCGTTGCTGAAGATCTCAAATCCTTCAGGCTGCTCAATGTACACCTCTTCCTCAATGATCCCATTAAGGAACACAATATTCACATCCATCTGATGAATGTGCCAACCCATCTGCACTGAGAGAGCAAGGAAGGTCCTTACGGAAGAATACCGTGCGACAGGTGCAAGGGTTTCTTCATAATCAATCCCCTCGATCTGTGAGAAGCCCTAGGCAACAAATATTTCCTTATACTTCTCGACGCTACCATCAACAACTTGCTTTACCTTGTAGATCCATCTTGATCCTACAATTGATTTTTCAACCGTTCTTGGAACAATCTCCCAAGCAATGTTTCTGACAATGGAGTCATACTCCTCCACCATGGCATCTACCCATATGGGCTCCTGCACTGCTTCTTCAAAAGAAGATGGCTCTGTCACGATACACTTTCTCATAAGATCCATGTATCCAGTAAATCGGCCAGGTGACTGTCTCTATCTACGCTCTGATGTAGGTAATCCTACATTCTGTGCCGCATCAAGCTTCAGTCTCTCAGATTCTATGGTACGCTTTCTACCTTGTCTGATGTTTGGTTCTGCATGAGTAGAATGCTCCACTCCATGAATCTCCTCCTGTGGCTGATCCACATCTAGAGGCTCATCTTTGGGAACAAGAAGTTCCTCCTCTGCATGCAAGTGTAGCTCCCTCTCAAGCGACAACTTCATGGCTTTCACCTCATTGAATTTTATATCCCGTCGCACCACAGTCATCCGACTATCTGGAAAATACACACGATAATTATGGGGTGTTTCTGTGTACCCCACAAATATCCCAACTTCTGCAGTCGGCTCTAGCTTCTTCCTGGAGTCCTTTGTCACATGAATGTAAACAGATGAGCCAAAAATCTTCAAATGAGAAATATCAGGCTTCTTACCATTAAAATCTTCTTCAGGTGTACTCATGCCAAGTACTCTATGAGGACAATGGTTTTGCACATAAACTGCAGTGTTGCATGCTTCCGCCCACAAGTGCATCGGTAGGCCCTAGTCATGCAACATCGCTCGTGCAGCACCCATGATCGTTCTGTTCTTCCTCTCCGTGACCCCATTTTTCTGTGGGTTATGAGGCACTATGAGTTCTCTTCGAATTCCTTCTTTGCTACAGAAGTCTTTGAATTCTCCTGTTGAGCCCCAAAGGTGTCCTTTTCTTTCACCAAATTTCATTTCATTTCCTTTGTCCTTTATCAATTATAGGCTTAAAATATCAATAGGATTGATTAAAGTCACTTTAAGAATGCATACAATGACTGAATTGCTATACTTTTATGGTTTTGTTGTCGTAGTGATTTTTGACTAGACTTAGCTATAGAATGCAGCCATTCTGTAGCTAGTCGCACATTCCGTAGCTATCTTTATGTTCACACAGGTTACAGGTGTCACTTAAAGGAAAAACGCATATGGTTGAATTACAGAACTCACCTACATCATTCCTTTCCCTCTATGAAGTCTGAGCAAAAATCTGCAAGTGGTTATGCACGTGGAGGAAACCAAAACTAAGAAGTAGACTTCTACCAGGACAAGGACTCTGTAGATGTCTTCAGCAAAGTACGAGGCCTCAATAGGAGTTCTAATTTGATTTTTATTGAAAAATACACCTATCCCTATTTCTTCTCAATGAAAGTTATGTATTTTGTTTATAAAAATAACTCGGTGAACCGAGAGACAGTTAGATATTGTATATAATTTCTACATGGTATCAGAGCTGTATATATAATTTTCTACATGGAATGAGAGCGAGAATTTTTGGGTGCGCGAGTTTGTAGGGAATATCTGAAAAATTTTGGTGAAATATTTTCAGAAACAAATAGCATATTTGGATTCCTTGCGAAAAAATACCCAAATTGAAAAAACAAATCGGTCGAATCGGAGCTCGGATGAGGGAGATATCATTGATTTAAAATCAGCGCTTTTGTTAGAAAATTTTGCGACGGCGAGACAATTGCAATGTGCGCGAGCCAAGAATCTACATGCACTGAGGGACAAGATGCATGCAAAGCTTTGAAGAGCAAAGCAGAGGTTAGTGACTTGGTGGTTGAGAGGGAGCCTCTCAACATGCAGAGTGAGAAGCAGTCTCGGAAGGTTGTGGCGCAGCCACAACTGAAGATGCAGTAGAATCTTTATAGATTTGATGTAGATGGGATTTCTACGGAGCTTCCTACTGTTTGGGCACAGCACATGCAATTGAAGCTTGAGAGGTAGCTGTTGGATTTGCATGCAGTGTAATAGTGAACCTGATGAGCAACAATAAGATGAGGATCATGGAGTGAGAGCAACCACTCATGCAGAGAAATTTCATGCCAGATGGGCAGAGGGAGTGCATGCAGCTATACCACCAGGTGAAAGGTGGGGTGACATGCATGATTAATCCCAAGAGGAGATTTCTGGGAAGAATTCATGGAGATGGTGTGGATCTCATGAATTTAACCTAGCTACGAGGTGCCCACAGAGCAACAGTAGCATGATCAGTTGGATTGATGTAGGCAGATCAAAGTGATAGTGTTGGATACTGGAGCGCGGTTCAGAGTTGACAGCAAGTGCAGAGTTCAACAGCGCAGTGGTTCCTGATGACATGTGCAGTAGCTAAGCAGAGGTCGAAGACTTTGATGATAGATGCATCAGAACGATTGAGTTGTTTGGAGCCTATAGTGAAGAAAGGGTGCATGGCACATGGCCGGAGTTGCATGGCACATGCAAAGGTATGGCTAATGCATTGAGTTGCATGGCGGCTTGTGAAGGCTGGGTGGTGGCTTAATGCATGGAGTTGCATGTCGCATGCAAAAACAACTTCCTTTCGTTGAGATGAGTGTTGAAATGGCAACAAGAAACAAGCAATGAGGCCTAAACATCTTTCCTGATCCTAGTTGGAAAGTGATCACCTAAACTAGGTGGGGGCCACAGAGGTGATTTTTGTGTCGCAAACTCTATTTTTAGACTATGTCTATTTTTATACATATGGAGCATATTCTATAAGTTGCGGGATGCTATTTGTGGATGGTTGGTCAAGTTGGAAAAATAGATGGACTTCTATTTTTAGACATATTGGGCAGAATCTATTTTTAGATTTCCAGTCTAAAAATGGATATGTCTAATATTATTAGCTCTTAATAATATTTGGACTATAAACATTATCTTATTCTCTTGGAGTTAATTCTGCTTAAGGCACAACATGTGGCACAGTAATGACAAAGGAATTACGCTATTCCTAAGGATTAAGTGGAGCTATTGCATGGATACTTCAGTTAGAACTCATGTGATAGATTTTGGTGGAGTTGATTGAGGAAGTTAGTGGAGTTGTATTCAGTTTAGCTAATCTAAACATAGTTGAGCTATTTGTATTTAGTTTAACTAATTGATAAAATTAGTGAGAGTGGTGTAAATTAATTATTAATTAATTCACTAATTATAAACTCATTAATCAACTAAATAATGCATCAGTTAACTTCAATGCATGGACAGTTTCCGTGGAGACCAGTGCAGAGATAGGTGAAAGAGCAGGTTAAATATCAGTTGTGACTATACAGTTGCTATTTGCAACACACAGATAGGTGGAGAAGCCCATGAGTATTGCGCAGTACAAGCCAGGCAGTTTATCTATTTAATGAAGCCATCCCATAGCATTGATAACGCAATAGAGGTTGGCTATCAAGTGGCAAAGGATTGGAGCATGTGTTTTGCTAGATCTAGCTTGATAGTGTGTAGCAATTGGAGGTGGTGCTGAGAGCTTGTGAGGAGCTTTGTACTATGATTGTTACATGATCTCCATGACATATAATATACAGATAGTTGGGGGTTTTCATCTTTAAGCTTTCCCATAAATTATTGTGTTCATATGTGTGAATTTTTTATGGTTTTAATGTGTGCATGCAATTGATTTTATTTCCGCATGTAATGATCAATGGTAGAAGAGATTCTGTATTGTGCATGAAGCTAAAATAGTGTGTGATCGGGAGAATTCCTGTGGATAACATATCGCTTATTCAAATTTCTCACACCTAGTTGATGTTTTGTTGTTAAGTTGTCCAAGATTATAATACTCTATTTTTGAAGCGTTTTCCTTTAATGAAAGAAGTAAAACTTTAAAACATGATCTGAAGCAATCTTGAGGAGATTCGTGTGCCAATCCGATGGTAGAGGGCCCCTGCTGTCCGAAAGGCTTTGTGCATATTTTTTTTTAGATAAGTAACTTTAGCTCTGTTTCGTTCTTAATTTAGGCAGTTTTCTGAACTTCATGTTTTATGCTTACTTACATCGAATAGTGCAGTCAATATTGTTCTTATGAATTGTTCCAAAATATCACTAACACTGAATGAGATAGAGCTGTAGTATTTCGAAGGATAATTGCGTATTAGTTCTGTTTTTTTCATTGCATTTCAAGTTTTATTAGCTAGTTGTATTCCAGTTCTGTTAAATTCGACTTAAAGGCCTTCATTATTTACAAAATGCTCTTGTTTTTAGTCTCTTCTAACACATTATTATCATATGGACAAGAATTAGTAATATCATTTTGAGGTCTTGACTGTTTTGCAATTTCTCATAATTTTACAAACAACCTTTTTCCAAATCTATTCCAAGAGATCTCTAACCCTTGAATGAGGCTTAATAGTAATATTTTGAGTTGTAGAATGGGTTGATTTTAGTGTCATAATTTAAATTCGCATAGATTTCCTTACTATGTTGAAGATAATCTTTTCTCAACGTGTTCCAACAAACTTCTAACTATGGATGAGATTTTCTCTGTGATATTGTAAGTTGTTGTTTACTTAAAAGAACCTCATTGCATCAAACTTATCCTTTTCTCAAGTTGTTCCAACATACCTCTAATGAAATGAATTGGAATGAGTTAATGTTATGAGTTACTTTCCTTGTCAAGCTTTGCAATTGGTGAATCAGAATTTTCTGTTATTAGGTGCCATACATAGTTTAGAGTAGATTTTGCTCTATTTTAGTGTGACCAATTACTTCTCTTTGCCAACAATTTAGTTATTTTCCTCTTAGCACAAAAACACAAAACCAAAAACATTAGAAAAACACTAAGCACAACGAAGTAGGAAGAAGATACCTAGGCACATATAATGCACTTCACTTCAACAATTTACTAGCCCTGGTTGACAATTTATGATATCAATTTAGGAACAGTAAGTTGAGCAGACATCTCTCGAGATGTATTCACCACCATTATCGATCTGTAGAGCTTTCACTTGCTTCCCCGAATCCTTCTCCACCAATGCTTTAAACTCACAGAAATTTGATAATGTTTCGCTCTTCTTCTGCATGAAGAAGATCCAACATCTATGAGAATAGTCATCAACAAATATGACATAATACCTGTGTTTTTCTTTTGAAGCAACTGAGAATGGTCCACATACGTCTGTGTGAATTCTCTCCAGGATCACCAAAGCACGGTTCTCCTTCTCATGAAAGGTGGTCTTCACAAACTTACCTATTGTACATCCTTTGCACTGATCTGATTGTGCAAGAGTACCCTTGGGAAGTCTAGTAGAAATTTGCTGCAAAATCTTCAAAGTGCCATGGTGAAGATGGCCCAATCTCCCGTGCCATAACTCGCCCTCATCCCGGCTCACCACTTCTTCAGCTTGTCACTCATTGCAAATAAGCAGCCTATCTACTTCCAACTTGTATAGATTCTTAACTTGAATCCCTATCTTCTTATTTGACCTGTTTTATGTCGAAGGAAGGCTTTTCCCCATCGAAAAACAACATCATAACCTGTGTCTTCCAACATTGCGACCAAGACCAAGTTCTTCTTCAGACCTGGAACATGCATAACATCCTTCAACAAGAATGGATTATCGGACTCCCTCTCAAAGATAATGGTCCCAATGTCGGTTGCACTATACCAACCATCGTCGCCCATCTCTATATGCATCTGGAGGTCCTTCTCCTCCAAGTTAATAAACACCTCCTTGTCTCCCGTCATATGGAAAGACACACCACTATCAAGATACCACACCGATCCCATATAGCTTGAAACCAAGCATGCGATCAAAGAGAAATCAAGTTCAAATTGCGAGGCTAAGGCCTCTCCAGCTGTAGCTCCAACAGCCTTCTTGTTCTTCTTCTTCTATGGGCAGTTAGTGGTGAAATGCCCATGTTCGTGACAGTGAAAACACTTCACCTTGGACAAATCCTGCTTCTTGCCTTTAGCTTCGGATTTTGAAGGAAATTTCTTCCCCTTCCCTCTCCTTGCTTTGGTAGCCAAAGAAAAATTCTCTTCATCTTCATTCTTCGATGAAGATCCATCCCTGGTACCCCTCCTTATCTCCTCCTGCACAAGATCTGACCAAAGTCGCTCCCATCCCGACAGTTTCTCCCGTCCATTGACAGAGTCTTCGTAGCTATGCCAACTCTTCGGAAGCCCAAGGAGAGCCAAGCTCACCAAGTCTTCTTCATCAACAGTAACCCCCACACTTCCTAGTTCATCCTTGCAGTGGACAAACTTCGTGAGGTATTTTGGAATACTGTCGCCTTTCTCCATTTTTATTTTTCTGAGCTTGTCTTTAAGCGCCAACTTCCTCTGGTCACTTCTGGTTTGGAAAAAATCTATCAAAGCCTTCCACATTAAGAATGGAGTGGCTTTCCCATTAATGCTAGACATAATATGGTCCTTCACACCTTCCAACAAAATCCTCCTCGTCTTTGCAGTCTTCTTTTGCCATGCATCAAGTAATGCAACATCGCTAGATCCCGACTTAGGAACATCGCTATCAATGAACTCCTTCAGCCCATTATCCTCCAACACCGCCTCCATCCTATCCTTCCAGGCTATGTAATTCGAGCTCCCATCAAGGGCATACCGTAATCGCAACCAATTGAAATACATTTCCAATGTATACTCAACTTCGCACCAAAAATTTTCGGTAGCAAATTCGAATTGTCCACCAAAGACAACCAAACAATTATTCACAATCGTAATCTTCAAGAATTAACACCGTTTGATACCATGTAGAAATTATATAAATTAAGCATGCATATGTCCTAGATTCCCCCATCTCACAATATTTAACTTCTTTCAAAATATAGAATCATTCCACCGTTAATATTTTGTGGAAAATTAATTGCAAACACATGAAGCAATAAAAACAATCGCACATAACACAGTTGTTTAACAAGAAAGACTAAAGTTTAAAACCCCAACTATCATAAATTATGTATCATGGAGATCATGTAACAATCTCATACAAAACTTAGTACATCAATCTCTCAGTACAATCAATTGTCACACACTAATCGGAAGAAATCTGCAAATCTCGAATCCATTCCGCTCCTCGCTAGCAAAGGGGTGCCTGCATTTCCCTATCAAGAAGGCTCTGAATGAATTCAAATTACCCTTTCCTTGACTACGTAATCCTCATTGGTAACTCCAATGTGTGTGTGATGCAATCAATGCATCACTATAGTCACAACAAATAGTCCATCTTGCCCTTTCACCTATCTCTCCACCGGGTCTCCACCGGAACCGACATGCACCGAGTTAACTCTCGTATTTGTTTAGTTGATTAACAGTTATTATTTTTGAATTAATTAACTAATTAATTCACTCCACTCTCACTAGTGTATCATTCATTTAGACTATATACAACTAGCTCAACTGAGATTAACTCCTTTAACTGAGTTAAACTAAATAACAACCCCATGAAATACTCTTCCAACTCTATCATAACTTTTCCACTTTAGTTCTAACTAAGTCCTCCATGCATGAACCACCAGTAAACCCTAGGAATTGCGTAATTCCTTTAGCCCACTGATTTTCCAAATCTTTGCACTGAAATTAAGTGCTCCAAGAGAATAAGTTGTTGTTTATTGTCGGATTATTATTAAGAGCTAATAATAATCGACACTTCTATTTTTAGATCGACGATCTATAAATAGATTTCGCCCAATATTCTAAAAATAGAATTTCATCTATTTTTCCAACTTGACCAACCATCCACAAATAGCATCCTGCAACTTCTGAAATATGATCACCATGTCTAAAAATAGACATAGTCTAAAAATAGACTTGCACCAAAAATAGCCTGCGGGCCCACTTAGTGAAGGTGACTCTTTTAACTAGGCTCATCATCTTGTTGAACCTCAACAGTAAAAACTCTTTCCTGATCCTTTCCCCTCACCTTTTCCAGTATAGGAACATCATTGGTTGCTAAATTCCATCCCTGAACCTGGGCTAGGTCCACTTGGCCCTGTGTTGTCCCATTTGGTGTCAAAGGCCTTTCATCAAGGACCATTCGGGAATCCAAGTTCCCAAAGGATTTTAGGGATTGATAAATTCCTTCATAAGTCTTATTCTTCTCCCTCAACTCTTCAATCCCCCTCCTCTCTCCTTAGAAGATCAATTCCATTACTTAAAAGGAAAACAAGTCCCACCCTTTATTATATCTTAGGGAAAGGGTTTTTAGGGTCACTTCCCACCTATTTATTGACATATACTCTAAAATTGACTTCCTAAACTACCGGGACTCCTTCCATCGGTGAAATTTCGCGAAGAGCAAGGAGCCTTAGCTGCGGTGACAATGGGCTAAGCCTCCACCGTTTCCCTTGTCCTAGCAATTGCCCTCATAGGAACCCCTTTTAGGTCCACTACTAGTTTGAGTGGTAACAAGTTGTTCAACACTCCATTTGTGAAAGAATATTTGGATTGCCCACTTTTGCCATACTACAACTCCAAGATGATAAGTCTAGGGCTATGGAGGCTGCCCTTCTTCTCATTGAATCAATCCTCTACAATATAGTGAACTAGGGCTAGTTGGCTGGCCCACTTGACTGCTACTTTAGTCCTTCAAAGTCCGCACATCCTTGGGCCCTATACACCTGCCCTTCTACCAATCTTGTTGTCCTTCACAAGAACAAGAGTCAGGGCTCTTCTTTGGCAGTCACCTAACAACCCTCCAACTGTACTTGGACTACCATCAATCTGCCCAACCACAGTCAATTATTTTTACTAATCTAAGGCCCACATTGTTGTCTTCATCTAGGGCTCTTCAAATATGCCACCTAACAATGGTTTGAGTCCTCTTAAAATAATTGTTCTTGTGTATCGAAAATTTGATCTTTTTTGTCCAATCTATGAACAAATCTGAACTACTCCTCTTATCATCCTTCTAACAATCTGTAGATGACTAAACTAGGGTCATAGATCAACCACTAACATTCCATTGACTAATTTTTTATAGGTTGATTCAGATCTTTGTCTAAAACTCTATGGACAGTCTACCAAAATCAACTCCTATGCATTTTAATCCATTCTTCATATGGCACATTTCTCCTGCATGCTTAATCTTCTGCTCAGGTTCCACCCTCCTTTGGATCTGTTGTCTCCACACATACTGAAGCTACAAACCATCTTCCAGATCTACAATCTATATTGCTTAAATAAACCTCACTCTAAGGGTCATAACCCATCTTCTTCTACGCAAATTTGTCACAGTCTTAAGGGCATACCATATGAACTAAACATGCTAGGAAACTGTCCTAACTAGGGCATTATACTTACGTACTTCTAGTTGTTGTAGAACAAACCCTATCCACCCATAGAAAAAACACGACTCTTGCCTCCATAAGGGACTCGACCTATCTCATATGGATCCATAGATTATGGGCATTTATTTGACTGAATCTTGACATGAACTTCAGATCTCAATCTAGGGTTACCTCAAACTAGGGTTACCTCTGTCAATATTACGCCTGTGTCTACTTTTTTTTGGCTCTAAATTATAGTGCAAGCCCTCCTCCATTTATGCTGATATTTATCACAGAACTTGCAACCTACTAACCACCACAAGGCAAGATGGTATCAACCCTCTCTTCTATTTCATTTATAAAATTTAACCAATGAGATTCAATGTAATCTTGTAATGTACTAAAACAAGACACTGAATCCTTCCTACAATTTGCGGAAACAAAACACGATCGCACAATCACATATAAGTAAGAGAAAGAAATTATCAATCCATTGACACAACATGTATCTGGGGAAAGCAAATTCTAAAAATTCTCTATCTTTGTTGTGTATTAAGTCAAGGAATCATGAAACAATACAATGCTTAATCTCTCATGAGATTCTCCAGCTCTCTGCCAATTGTCTCCTGCTGATCTAGGCAAAATCAATCTAGTACTTAGCCAATTATCAGCCTTCCTTTAGCCTGCCTTGCTCACGCAATTCCTATGGAATTAGTTCCCTATTAATTGGGAAAATCAAGCTTCCTTGATTTCATAATCCATCATGGCATCCCAATGACTTTACAATTGCACATGGGCAATTTTCTATAAATACAAATGATAGCTATGTTCCTATGAACTATGTTGCAATAAGGCTCAAGGGCCTTTTTATTATTTAAAAATAAGATAAAACCCTAAACAACAAAAACCCTAACCCAAAAAGATGTAATACCAAGAGTTTATGGGCCCCATTGGGGTTAGTTGGGCAACCAACTTCCGGGGGTCGTAACTTGTTCATATGATCTCCGTTTGACGCACATGATACCTCGTTAGAAAGATCTCTCTGAGGAATACAACTATTGATGTGATTTAATTGAAATATCTAAACCTTTCATGCCCAAAAAATGTCGTTTGGGGCCTCAAAACGGCTCTGAAAGTTCAGGACCCAAAAAATTGATAAAAATAGTAAATTGTGCTATAATTAAGGAAACTAAAAAAATGAAAGAGACAATGGAAAGGGCCCAAGTGGAATAAACGGGTGGCCACCAATATCCACCTCGATCACCTCAACTCAAAGTTCTTGAGCTAACTCAGTCATCATGATGTATTTAACTGACACAAGTTGAATTGAGATGAAATTACAATTTATTGTCCAATTTATTTAAGGGAAAAATAAATTAGACGCCTCACATTTCTCACTCCTGGTACATAAAAATTCTTCACCAGTGTGGGTGCATTTGTTTTTTTTCCTTTCTAGTTGCCAATTTTACTGTTTCTTGTTGCAAATTTCAACACTCCCTCTCAATAAGAAAGGAATTCAATCTATCCCCATCTGGTACCTTTGGAATATTCTGCATGCAACACTTCTCTAGTGTTGTTTTCACTTGAAAACACTGAAATTGAATAGCCTTCGAACAAATGAATCAATATAATGCATCTGTCATCAGAGTCTTCTGAGTGCTGCTAGCTACTACACCTATATAGTACTGGATTATCTGCGTTGCTGCTGACATTGGCATCTGTGCCCTTTGAACTGTTGCCAACTCTGATATGCGCTCCAGTATCTGACATCTATCACTCTGATTTTTGTCTTGCTGACATCAATATAACTGATTCTTCTTGCTACTTTTGTACTGTGGGCTCCTCGTAGCCAGGTTCGATCCATGAAACACACCATATAAATGGACCCTACCCAAATTTCTTATCTTGGGATTATGTCTACACATCACCCCACCTTTCACCTCTAGGTATGGATGCATGTACTCCCTCTACTCATCTGGCTCGAAATTTCCCCACATGGAGGTGTCTACTTGAGTGGATGCTTCCACTTAGTCTCCTCTCTGCTTCTCTAATTGTGGTTGCTTGATGCAGGAGCATCCAGCACCCTTAGACAAAGGGAGGAATCCAAAGCAAAGCAAGGAGAGGACGTGGACCTTCGAGCTGAATCGAAGGAGAAAATAGGGAAAATTCGCTTTAAAACAGATTTAAAGCGGAAAAGATGTGATCGTTGCATTGAGATGAGCATGAATCGAGATCCTTACGAGATCTTAGGGATTCATTGGAATAGTTAATTACATGTAGGAGGAGATTTCGGATCTGTTGTGATCCATGCTATTTCAAACCTTATATATGTAATGAGACAGAGATCAAAAGTGTGGGAGAGATATATATCTAGAGAATAGTATATAGGAATGGTGTGAGCAGGATGTAACCGAGAGTGAGCTTGTTCTAAGGCTGCAATGCCTTAGATTTAAGCGATTTTTGTATATAGTCAAAATAATATATTCTGTTGATTTCCTGCGTGTCGAGCTATGGATTTTGTAGTTTAAATCTATGAGTTAATTTCTGTGTGCGAGTTTTTTGATCGACATCGATCACTTACAGGATCAATGGCGATCTGAATTATCGTGTAACTGTTATATATGTTGATCGATTATAACTATGTGTGTGTAATGCGGTTTGGGTAATGTTGACTTGCCACAGTAGAATATCGCATCGGAACCAAGAGACAATCCATATTACAATAGAAATGGATGCGATTAATTATAAGTCAGTTTCGATGTGAATCGGGTCCGAGAGTTGAATCAGCGATAATCAAGTGACACATAACTCGGCGATTAGCGATTCCGATTGGATCGCAATCGGAATTCCGGAGAGACAAAATGCAGAAGCGGCATTACAAACGCCGATTGGTGATTTCCGGTGGTAATCGCATCGGAATTGGTAAGATTGCCGACGGTTATGATCTTTGTGATCTCTGACTTCCGACTGATCGGATCGGAGCAGCGGAGAATGTATCAAATCGGAGTTGGTTGAATTGGCGGACCCGCCGATATCCACAGAGGCGGGTGTAATATGTTTTGAGATCTGTATATATGGACGACAACACAATTTATATAGTACTCCCGTGTATTTATATAATGTTTGGCCACGGGGTCTTAGCACATATTTTGTAATTATGCAGTGGTTATTTAAAAGGCGCCCAACGCTGTTTTTAAGTGATTAAAGGGATGGCTCGAATTTTAATGAAGATCCGCGTTAATAAAATTAAAAGGTTTTAAGCTTAGAACGCTTCTGACGAGATCTAGTGGGCCATAACCCACAGGCCCACGATCGAATTTTATACATGCACGGGGAATTTGGGCTTACCCCAAGATCTCTTTGCATCAAGTGGTATCAGAGCAGGGAAAGGATTTCCTGCGAGAAGGAAGAAGGATGCAAGCAGAAGGGGAAAGAGGTACAGTTGTGTTAAAGCTGGAGAGTTTATGGTCTTACCGTTGTGCAGATGGCGGCAGCGGAAGGTGAGAAGATTTGCAGCAACCTAGAGCAAGGTGTGCTCAATTGGTTCCAGAGGAGAGAACCAGAAGGATGCCAAAAGACCGAGTGCGGAGGGCTTGGTGAGGTATCGTGTAACAGAGGAGACTGTTACTGTAGAGGTTGGTTGCAGTTCACAGAAGATCATGAAGGCAGTTCCACTGAAGAGATGTAGTGAGTAGAATTGCTAAGGACAAGGAGAAGCATATGACCAGGAGGTCATAAATTTTTGTGCATCGGGAGTCTGATGCAGGAGCATCCAGCACCCTTAGACAAAGGGAGGAATCCAAAGCAAATCAAGGAGAGGACGTGGACCTTTGAGCTGAATCGAAGGAGAAAATAGGGAAAATTCGCTTTAAAACAGATTTAAAGCGGAAAAGATGTGATCGTTGCATTGAGATGAGCATGAATCGAGATCCTTACGAGATCTTAGGGATTCATTGGAATAGTTAATTACGTGTAGGCGGAGATTTCGGATCTGTTGTGATCCATGCTATTTCAAACCTTATATATGTAATGAGACAGAGATCAAAAGCGTGGGAGAGATATATATCTAGAGAATAGTAGATAGGAATGGTGTGAGCAGGATGTAACCGAGAGTGAGCTTGTTCTAAGGCTGCAATGCCTTAGATTTAAGCGATTTTTGTATATAATCAAAATAATATATTCTGTTGATTTCCTGCGTGTCGAGCTATGGATTTTGTAGTTTAAATTATGAGTTAATTTCTGTGTGCGAGTTTTTTGATCGACATCGATCACTTATAGGATCAATGGCGATCTGAATTATCGTGTAACTGTTATATATGTTGATCGATTATAACTATGTGTGTGTAATGTGGTTTGGGTAATGTTGACTTGCCACAGTAGAATATCGCATCGAAACCAAGAGACAATCCATATTACAATAGAAATGGATGCGATTAATTATAAGTCAGTTTCAATGTGAATCGGGTCCGAGAGTTGAATCGGCGATAATCAAGTGACACATAACTCGGCGATTAGCGATTCCGATTGGATCGCAATCGGAATTCCGGAGAGACGAAATGCAGAAGCGGAATTACAAACACCGATTGGTGATTTCTGGTGGTAATCGCATCGAAATTGGTAAGATTGCCAACGGTTATGATCTTTGCGATCTTCGACTTCCGACTAATTGGATCGGAGCAGCGGAGAATGTATCAAATCGGAGTTGGTTGAATCGGCGAACCCGCCGATATCCACAGAGGCGGGTGTAATATGTTTTGAGATCTGTATATATGGACGACAGAACAATTTATATAATACTCCCATGTATTTATATAATGTTTGGCCACGGGGTCTTAGCACATATTTTGTAATTGTGCAGTGATTATTTAAAAGGCGTCCAACGCTGTTTTTAAGTGATTAAAGGGATGGCTCGAATTTTAATGAAGATCCGCGTTAATAAAATTAAAAGGTTTTAAGCTTAGAACGCTTCCGACGAGATCTAGTGGGCCATAACCCACAGGCCCACGATCGAATTTTATACATGCAAGGGGATTTTGGGCTTACCCCAAGATCTCTTTGCGTCATTGCTCCACAACCTTTTGAGACTGCTTCTGAGGCTACATGTTGAGAGGTAATTTGTGCTCCATCTCAACCACAAAGTCTCTAACCTCTGCTTTTATCCTCATATCTTTGCATGCATATGGTAACTCAAGTGCATATAGGTTCTTGACTCGTGCACATTGTAATTTTCCCTTCATTATTAAAGTTTCTAAAAAAGAGTTGATTTTAAATCGACGATATCTCCCTCATCCGAGCTCCGATTCCACTGATTTTTTTT
The DNA here is from genome assembly GCA_034641835.2 of Pinus albicaulis. Classification (NCBI taxonomy): domain Eukaryota; kingdom Viridiplantae; phylum Streptophyta; class Pinopsida; order Pinales; family Pinaceae; genus Pinus; species Pinus albicaulis. Next base: position 31,868 of record JAXQQM020066104.1, on the reverse strand, counting down.
TCCATTTGGGTAGTTTTTTCGCAAGGAATCAAAATATTTTATTTTATTTTTATTATTATTTTACACAAAAATATTTAGATATTCTCTACAAAATTGCCACCCAAAAAATTCCTAATCTGATACCATGTAGAAAATCTAACCAACGAGATTTAATCTGATCTTGTAATGTACTAAAACAAGATACTAAATCCTTCCTACAATTTGCGGAAAAAAAACACAATCACATAATCACATATAAGTAAGAGAAAGGAGTTATCAATCTCACATCATAAGATGTATCTGGGGAAAGAAACTGCTCAAAACCCCTCTATCTCTATTGTGTATTGAGTCAAGGAATCATGAAACAATACAATTCTTAATCTCTCATGAGATTCTGCAATACTCGGTCAATTGTCTCTTGCTGATCTAGGAAAACTCGGTCTAGTACTTAGCCAATTCTCAGCCTTACTTCAGCTTGCCTTGCTCATGCAATTCCTAGGGAATTAACTCCCTATTAATTAGGAAAATCAGTCTTCCTTGATTGTGCAATCCATCATGGCATCCCAATGACTTTATAATTGCACATGGGAATTTTTCTCTAAATACAACTGATAGTTATGTTCCCTTTAACCTCTTTCTCAACTGGGTCTTCCTCGAAACTGACATGCATGCAACTATTAATAGCGAATTATCAATTATTTGATTGATCATTCATTATGAATTAAACCTAATTCAATTCACTGGACCTCTCACTAGCTCATCACTCAATTAGAACTAGTTAAGCTGATTTTAACTCATTTAATTGAGTTAACTAATTCACACTTGCACCCCACTAATGCATCAACTGCAACTGGATCCCAAAAATATTAGAATCCCTCTAAATGTCTCATCTTATACCCTCAACTTGAATTTATTTAGTTAACTCAGTCATCATGACTTAGTTAACTGACACAAGTTGTTATGAGATGAAATTACAATTTATTGTCCAATTTATTTAAGGGGAAAATAAATTAGACGCCCCACATTCCTCATTCCTGGTGCATCAAAATTCCTCACCAGTGTGGGTGCATTTTTTTTTTGTCCTTTCTCTTTTCCAATTTCACTATTTCTTGTTGCAAATTTCAACATTTCAGAATTTGATGCGGCCTTCACACAAAGACGCTATTGAAATCACATGCCCAGATTCTCATGAGAAACCTCTCTTAAGCTTGATCTGCCAAAAGAGAACCAAAAATATGCCATCCTACTTCCTAGCTCGAACCAACCATTAAGGTATGCAACATTCTTGTGAACCCTCACATGATGAACTTGCCCATGGAGAATGATCGTGACCTCCCTTTAGCAACCCTTACTCAACCCTCATACTCGACCTACTTTAGGAATACATTCTCTTCACCCCCTTGATAAAATGATCTCCTTCTCACTTGATGTTCTTTCCTTCATTCTAAGTCCTCCTTAAATAGTTTTTCCTAGACCTCTTAGGAACCCTCTAGAACTTATGAGTTTTACCCACTTAGACCTTAGGAAATATTAATTTTCCTTTTAGTTTTCTTTTATATTCTAAATCCCATATTGGGTCCAAAATCCTTTTGCTTGGCTTCTTTGCCCATAAAGCCTTTTGTGACCAAACTCACACAAACCCATCTCAATAGGCTTGCAGAGTACCTCCTAAGCTACACAATTCAACAATATAGTCTAGTTGTAGTACCCGTAACTTGGTCGAGCTCTTGTAGTCAAGTGAGGGCTTGGTTGGGTTCCCAAGTTGCAAATTAAATAAGGGTAGTTGTGAGGGCATGATAGCTAGGGAGGGTCAGGGCATGAAAAAGAATGAAAATTCATGCTAACAAATGTTGAACAATGTCAATGCATGTTGAAGAGTGTTAGGGAGTGTCGGGGCATATAAAGGGATAACTAGGTCAAAATGCATGGAAAGGAATGAATAAGAGTGTGTTCCAGGGAGTGTCATCGAATTCAAGTGTGCTTAGGATGAAGTGTGCTAACTAGAGAAGTTCATAATAGGATTTATATGAGGCAAGCCTACGATTGTTATACGGGGCTCGACATAGCACTAGTTTTAGACAAAGGGAGATCACTTTGTGCTAGGCACACCACTATTTTGCCTTTAGTTTTTTTTTATATGAGATGTGACACACTTTGGCTACATGCTCATGTTTTAAACTATTCTAGATAATTTCATATTGTACATTGTTGTGTATAAGTTTTTGGGAACTCAACTTGTGTCTGCTTATATCTTGTGTTCCTTGTGCGTCTTAAGGTTCTTGAAAACTCTCAGTTAACGTTATACTATTTATATGAACTGAACGTACATGTGAAATATTGCCTGTGTAAGCTCCATTGCTTAGTTGTTTTATGGCCATGGCTAGATCAAGTGGTCCTTGTCTGGGTAACTAGTTAAGTGGGACAAGTTGAGCTTGGACATGAGTGGCATAAGATGAGTTATATGCAGTTCTTAGGTGAACAAGGCACAATCTACTTGTAGTAGGTGCAATTGGTCAAGTTGTTGTAGTTGAAGTAGGCCAATATTATCACATGAACTACAATAGCCAAGGACTTGATTGGGTTCCCAAGTCGTGAAAAAATGTAAAGGTTATCAGTGAGGACATGAGTTCGAAGGCGTGCTAGGGAATGCTAATATTTTCCAGATAGTGTGAAGGCATTTCAAACATGCTAAGATGTGCCTAAGTGATAAGGCATGCCAAGATGTGCAAGGGTGTGTCAATGTGTGCCAGGGACTATGAAGGAAAAAAAAGGGAGAAACGAGTTAAACTAAATGGAAATGAACACATAATAGGGTTAATAAGTCATCAATTTACCTTTTCCAAGAGGGGCATGCTAGGCACGCCAACACTAGGTGGAAATAGGTGCCAAGTGCAAATTCTTAGTGCATTCTAATTGCCAAGTATTCCTTTGTTTCTTCTCATCTACTTTCTAACAATTGATCTCAAATAAATTTAATATTAAATCATGCCAAATCATACCAAGGCATCTCAACGTATTCCATACATGCTAAGACTTTCCAAGCGCCAACACGTGTCAAGCGCCAATATGTGTGAGGGAGTGTTATGCATGTTATGAAGTGGAAGGGCATGTTGAAGAGTTCTAAGGTGTGCTAGAGAGTGCTAATGCATGTTGAGGAGGGTTAAGGAGTACTAGGAAAAAAAATTAAGGGAGCACTAGGTATAGGTAAAAATTGATGGAAGTTAATGAATATGAGGAACGTTTGCCAAAGACTAGTGTTCATGAGTGCTAGTTGTCATGCCAAGGAGGGAGTGACAAGGTATGCTAAGAATTGGTAAGGAATGCTAGGGAATATCAAGGCATGTCAATAATTACCAAAGTGTGCTTGGGAGTTCCAGGGTGTTCTAATTATATTGCCAATTAATAGTGCCAAGATATGGCAATACATGTCAGGTGCTAAGGATGTGCAGGGTACCAGGGTATGTCAATACATGTCAAGGCAAAAAAAGGAAGAATCAATACAAGGGTTAATAAGTCGAGACTTTATATTTTTCAAAAGGGGCATGCTAGGCACACTAATAATAGGTCCCAATACATTTCAAGTGGCATTGTGTGCCAAGTGCTAATGTATGTCAATACATTCAACCGAGGTGTTCCAGGGCATGCTAGGGACTACATGCATGCCAAAACACGCTAGGAGACTTCCATGTTGTGCTAGTGCATGCCACCATGTGCTTGGGCGTCAGTGTCATGACAAGATGTTCTAGGTACAAAGTTATTCCAGAACATGTGAGGTGCTAAGAAATGTTAGTGTGTGCCAAATCATTAATTTAAGGTGTGCCCAGATTTTTTAGGAGTGTTAGGTATTTCTCTTTAATAGAATTGTCAAAGTTTGATTATGTATTAAATAATATATTTCCTACACACACTAGTGGAACTTTATCTAAAGGGAATTTTCTAGATATTAAACTTAATAGATATGAATCATGTGTTCACTCATAGGAAAACTATATTCGACTAGTCATTACTTGAGGGAAATTATATACACTAATTACTTCTTAAAAAATTGATTGACTCCAACCACTATGGCCTTGGAAATATGATAAAAAATACTCCACAATAATGGTCTTAAATCATTATTTTTTAACAAAAAATATATTAACAGGCACATAGCGTCATCAAAAACTCATTCGAATGATCAATGATGACGAACATTTTTTGATCGTCACCAAAAGTAACAAAAAGAGCATTGGTGAGGGTCATTAAAAGTTCGTCACTAGAAGTGTCACCAAAGAGAGAATTAGTGATGGCCTTTAACGACCCCCACCAAAAGTGTCATTGAGAATGGCTTTGGTGACGAACCTTAAAGGACCATCACTATATACACTTACAGTGATGCTTTTTTAAGGACTGTCACCATATGTGACACTGGTGATGGACCTTAAAGGTCCGTCACAAGCATGACCCTCACCAATGTCCTTTTTTCTTGTAGTGAAGGTCTGCCTCAGGTACCACGGCTATCCCCCCCCGCAGTCACCTGTGTGATACCTAGGAAAGGAGACTAAGGGCACCAGTTCCAATCGACAGCCGGGCAGAATGGTGTTAGGTCAAGATTCAACAAATAGGAAAGGGGGTATCTCTCTTCTCTGCCTTCACTATCCCTCACACTTAACTCTCTGGAGGTATAGATTTCCCGGTCCATTGAACGAAGTTGGATTTCACTCATTAATCAACTTCTACGTTTGAAAATTTTGAGCAGCCTTGGAGAGTTAACTCTCCACTCACCTATTCCAAGGCCCTACGACCTAGACTAGTTGGTGTATAATCAATGACAATGCAAAAAATTCTAGTTCATTTTAGTTAATCGCGTGATTTTGAATGGTTGTTATTTAAGTCACGGGTAGATGGAGAATGAAACTTATGATGTTTTCAACGCAAAAGAGAAATCAATAGAAAACCTACTTCATGAATAGGCAATTTTTTCCTTTCGATGAAAAGAGATTTATACTTGGGTTCTACGAAGCAACTAATAAACAAAAATATTTGTTTTTTCTTTTCAATATTACTCTTCACACCCTTCAAAAAGCTACCAAAAAAGACTAGAATGCTTAAAGGTGCAACTAATTCAAAAACTAACAATGATAAATGCAAATCCTAGGACTACTCACAAAGGGAAGCAAAAGAGAGTTTTTCAAAAAGATTGGTCCGATCACTTTGATATAAAAGCAGAGACAAGCCCCAACAAGAACTTCTTTTCACACAACATTGCCAAAAAATCCTTGATATAAAAGAGACAAATCCAAGCAAGGACTCCTCTTGAAACGAAGCAATTGAACCAAGAATGAGAAACTAGAAAATTTCTTCAAAATGGATGAAAACCGTAAAAATAAACCAAAGCAAAAGCAATGGAAAACAAGAATGTTTTTTGGCTTTTCACTTTTTAAGGAAACAAGAAAATTTCATTGAGACATGTAGAAATTATATACAATATGCATGTATATATCCGGACTCTCCTGATCTAACAATATTTATCTTGTTGCTAAATACAGAATCCTTCCACTATAATTCTTGCAGAAATTTAATCAACAATTGCAAAACACATGAAGCAATAAAAACACACATAACACAGTTGTTTAACGGGAAAGACTGAAGCTAAAAACCCCAACTATATATTATGTAACATGGAGGTCATATGACAATCTCATACAAACATACAAAGCTTATCACAAGCTCTCAGTATAGTACAATCGTCATACACTAATCAGGACCAATCTTGCAAATCCATGCATCGATCTTTGCCTCCTGCTAGCCTGCCTCCACTGTGCAATACAAGCTGATTACAAAGACCAATTCAATGTAATCCCACTCTCATTGACTGCGTTGTTATCATTGGCAACTCCAATGTATATGTAGATGCAATCCATGCATCACTAGTAGTCACAACGGATAGTCTATCTTGCCCTTTCACCTATCTCTCCATTGGTCTCCACTGAAACTGTCCATGCACTGTAGTTAACTGATGTATTGTTTAATTGATTAATGAGTTATTATTTAGTGAATTAATTATTAATTAATTCACACCACTCTCACTAGTGTATCGATCAGTTAGACTAGATACAACTAGCTCAAATGTGTTTAACTGAGTTAACTGAACACAACTCCACCAACTACTTCTATAACTCCACCAAACTCTGTCACATGAGTTCTAACTGAAGTCCTCCATGCAATAGCTCCAGTAAACCCTTAGGAATAGCGTAATTTCTTCTGGCAGCTGCTGTGCCACATCTGTGCACTTAACTGAAGTGCTCCAAGAGAATAAGATAATGTTTAGAGTCTAAATATTATTAAGAGCTAATAATATTCAACATATCTATTTTTAGACTGGCAATCTAAAAATAGTTTCTGCCCAATTTGTCTAAAAATAAAAGTCCATCTATTTTTCCAACTTGACCAACCATCCAAAAATAGCCTCCTGCTACATATAGAATATGCTCACCATGTCTAAAAATAGACATACACCTAAAAATAGCCTGTGTGGGCCCCACCTAGTTTAGGTGATTATTTTCCAACTAGGATCAGGAATGATGTTTCAGGATGCCTCCTTCACTGTGTCTTGTTGCAATCTTCAACACTCCATCTCAACAAGAAATGACTGTCTTTGCATGCGACATGCAACTCCATACATTCGCCCTGCAACCTTCACAAGCGCCATGCAACTCCATGCATCTGCTCTGCAACTCCTCTGAAACTGAATAGGCTCCAAACAACTCAATCAGTCTGATGCATCTATCATCAAAGTCTTTGAATTCTACTGGTACCAACTGCACATGTCTTCAGGAACCACTGCGCTATTGAACTCTGCACCCATGCACTCTGCACTTGCTGTCAACTCTGAACTGCGCTCCAATATCCGACACTGTCACTTTGATCTGCCCGCATCAATCCAACTAATCATGCTACTGCTGCTTTGTGGGCACCTCGTAGCCAGGTTCAATTCATGAGATCCACACCATCTCCATGAATCTTGCCCAAAAATATCCTCTTGGGATTACTCATGCATGTCGCCCCACCTCTCACCTGGAGGTATAGCTACATGCACTCCCTTTGCCCATCTGGCATGAAATTTCTCTGCATGAGTGGTTGTTCCCACTCCATGATCCTCATCTTGTGGTTGCTCCACATCCCGAGGTTCACTATTACCTACATGCAAATCCAGCTCCATCTCAAGCTTCAATTGCATTTCATTCTTGCACTTCCAAACAATAGGAAGCTCCGTAGAAATCCCATCTACTTCAAATCTATAAAGATTCTTCTGCATATCCAGTTGTGGCTACTCCACAACCTTTTGAGACTGCTTCTCACGCTGCATGTTGAGAGGCTCCCTCTCAACCACCAAGTCACTAATCTCTTCTTTTCTCCTCAAAGCTTTGCATGAATCTTGTACCTCAGTGCATGTATATTCTTGGCTCACGCACATTGCAATTGTTCCGCCGTCGCAAAATTTTCTAACAGAAAGAGCTGATTTTAAATTGACGATGTCTCCCTCATCCGAGCTCCGATTCGACTGATTTTTTATTTATTTTTAATTTGGGTATTTTTTCACAAGGAATCCAAATATTCTATTTGTTTCTGAAAATATTTCACCAAAATTTTTCGATATTCTCTGCAAACGCGCGCGCCCAAAAATTCCTGCTCTCATTCCATGTAGAAAATCTATAACACAGCTCTGATACCATGTAGAAATTATATACAATATGCATGTATATATCCAGACTCTCCTGAACTAAAAATATTTATTTTCTTGCTAAATACAAAATCCTTCCACTATAATTCTTGCGGAAATTTAATCAACAATTGCAAAACACATGAAGCAATAAAAACACACATAACACAGTTGTTTAACGGGAAAGCTTGAAGCTAAAAACCCCAAATATATATTATGTAACATGGAGATCATATGACAATCTCATACAAACATACAAAGCTTATCACAAGCTCTCAGTATAGTACAATCGTCATACACTAATCAGGACCAATCTTGCAAATCCATGCACCGATCTTTGCCTCATGTTAGCCTGCCTCCACTGCACAATACAAGCTGATTACAAAGACCAATTCAATGTAATCCCACTCTAATTGACTACGTTGTTATCATTGGCAACTCCAATGTATATGTAGATGCAATCCATGCATCACTAGTAGTCACAACGGATAGTCTATCTTGCCCTTTCACCTATCTCTCCACTGGTCTCCACTAAAACTGTCTATGCACTGTAGTTAATTGATGTATTGTTTAGTTGATTAATGAGTTATTATTTAGTGAATTAATTATTAATTAATTCACACCACTCTCACTAGTGTATCAATCAGTTAGACTAGATACAACTAGCTCAACTGTGTCTAACTGAGTTAACTGAACACAACTCCACCAACTACTTCTATAACTCCACCAAACTCTGTCACATGAGTTCTAACTGAAGTCCTCCATGCAATAGCTCTAGTAAACCCTTAGGAATAGCATAATTCCTTCTGGCAGCTGCTGTGCCACATCTGTGCACTTAATTGAAGTGCTCCAAGAGAGTAAGATAATGTTTAGAGTCCAAATATTATTAAGAGCTAATAATATTCGACATATCTATTTTTAGACTCGCAATCTAAAAATAGATTTCGCCCAATATGTCTAAAAATAGAAGTCCATCTATTTTTCCAACTTGACCAACCATCCACAAATAGCCTCCTGCTACATATAGAATATGCTCACCATGTCTAAAAATAGACATACACCTAAAAATATCCTGTGTGGGCCCCACCTAGTTTAGGTGATTATTTTCCAACTAGGATCAGGAATGATGTTTCAGGATGCCTCTTTCACTGTTTCTTGTTGCAATCTTCAACAAGACAAGCACAAAACTACCAAAGGTCCCAAATCAACAAAATTGAGCCAACAAGACAACTCCCAATTGCACAAACCAACTATGCCACTTTCTTAGCGGACTTCAAACAAACAAAAAGAAGTAACTGACTCAAGAAAATGATTCAAAACAGTAGTAAAAACTTCCAACAAACAAAAAATTCAAGAAACTGATGAAAGAAAACTTCAAGGTTCACTAAAAAGCTGATCCCAAGAAACAAGAAAACCAAGAAAGTCAAGAAGGTAAAAACCAAAAAGTGAAGCAGTGCATAAGGAAAACATGAGAAAACTCATAAATTCTCACTGTCTTGAAAATTCAGAACAACCAAGAACTTCAAAAAAAAGTCCTGGTGCTATAACCGTAACTGAAACTTCACCAACCAAGTAAAACCCTAGAATGACCAGGTCTTCTCTCTAAAAGGAGAGACACTGAAATACAACAAGAAGAATCACAGTCCAAAAACCTAAGAGGTTCCACAAGGATGACCAACAACAGGCAGGAAAGAGATGCAGGGTCCCAAAATTCAATTTTCAAATTTTACTGGGCATACGTGGATCCACTGTGTGAAACACCCATGTATACGCGATTGTACCTAAAGAAACACACATATACGCGGGTCCCTTTGGAAGAAAAAGAAGGTATATGCGACTGTGTACACACTAAGCAGCGTATATAAATTGTAATAAAGAAAAAATAAAAAACCCAAGCCTGATCCAGAAGATCAGGACTTCTGCCTAGATGGGAAAAGAACCTACTAGACTGAAAAAGTGATCAAACTTTCAGGGAACCCAAAAGACAGAGAAAAAAACCCAAACTAGGAATTACATGGATGTAATCCCTAGTGGAGTCACCAGTTCTATTACGAGCAAAGCTACCCTAAGGTCTGGGTTGAGGGACCTAACAAAGCGGAAGGCATATCATCACAAGAAGCACTCTAATTATGAGTTTTAATGCTTGAAATAGAAAGTTGAGGATAAACAACCTTACCCATTTGTCCTACGTCTAGGGTCGATCCTGTAGGGTGAAAACCCTCTGCTACTGCCCGTGCTTCAAAGCCTGGAAATCAATCAAGACAAAGCACACAAACTAGTTGCACAACATATATGTCCTAAATGTTAGCATGTTAGCATATATAATCTATAACATTATATAAACCATTACAAGATCATTCAACATGTATAGGAGACATATAACATAAATACATCAGGAATGGGATAGAGCTTCTTTTATTGATAATATGTAAAGAGAAAGTGGAGAAATCAACTGATATGTGCCACGGCTCCAAGCGAAATCGTCCTATGGATCCGTCTAGCCCTAGCCTCACAAAGCTTCTACCATAAAGGGTGCACAAAGGATATCACATAAAGTGGGGGTGAAAATCACAAGGAAACAAGGGTTTCCTGAACCTGGGAAGTGCAGGAGGCACAGGGAAATATCAAACTTGATCAGGGCTATAACATGCTATAATATCAATAGCATTATCTCTCCTCCCTTAGGCCATTCCCTTGAGGTGCATTTATACTTCCTCAAATCAATTTTTTCAGTTGGGAAACAGTTTGGCCACGGGCTAGGGTAGTTAAGTTACAAGAAAAACCCATAAACCCAACCTCATTAATAGGGAGTTTTCATATTTTTTAATATTTTAAATATCATACGTGGGTCAGATGTTGATGGACCCGCATCTGCATGCAGAAAAATTTGGGCAGAGTTGTGTATGGAATTCAAAATATTTTTTTTTAAGAAGTTTGATCAAGTACAAATGGAGGGGCTGCCCAAGGCCAACGCATAAGTCATCAAGTATATAGAGGTGATAAATGATGCTATAACAATTGGAGATATGGGTTAATATTTTTTTTTAGTAGAATTGAAGCATTGAACCAAAAGGGATTACCCAGTGTATTTGTGATTAATGATGAATTAATTACATAAGAGGATTACAATAAGAAGTTAAAGGAAGTGGCTAGAGACAACTCTAAGTTCACCAACATAAAGGGAATTTTGACATGAAGATATTTCCTTGAAGCAATGGGAAATGATTTTTATATTCATCATGAAGTGAATCACATTTTTGTGGTAAAACCTACTTTTGCAAAATATACCAAAGTAGATGAGATTTATAGGAAGGAAACAAATCTGAAAATTTCGGATGAAGACAGGTGGGATAAGTTGTGTGAGTTACTGGAGTAAGTGATAACTCCAAATGCAGTTAAAGGATCAACCAACACAACAAAGACATAAAGGATAGCTCAGAAACAACTTCCTCCAAATCTGGGCCACCTCTCGATGCAGTTTCCACCTATCCTATTAGTTTGCAGAATAGATAATTTGTTTAGATTTTGCTAAATATACTTTGTCGGTTGTGGCAAGAGTTTTGTGAATATTGCTATAAATACTTCACATTTCAAAGTATTACAAGTTGGTTGTTGAGTATTATTTTATGTAAGCTATTGTAATTTTTCCAATTGATGGACTGATCATTTATACAATGAATTCTTCACAGGATTCATGTGTTGGACAATTTGGTGAAGTGCTTCTCTTCATTTATGTGTTATTTATTTGTTTTAAGAGCCATGTTTATATGATTGTTTATAGTCGAAGCACTACGGGGTGGTTTATTATATTAATATTTCACGGTTGAATTATGTTCATAACAATTGGAACACCCATAATTCATAACAAATATTGGAGATTTATTGTCCTGTTTTAAAGTTTCATTTTTATGTTTGCCGAAGGATGGTGCCGAATTGTTGAAGAACCACCGGATGAGTCACTGCTTCTCTTTGGTTTGGTTTTCTTGCTTCGCGGCCCACTTAATTGGGCATGTTTTTTCTTATATTACTTTTTTGGACCTCTATTTTATTTTTGAATTCTGTAAACACTGTAATCGTCAAAGATATCAAATGATGGTTCCCCTGCGTGGGCAATGCAACGACCTGAAAAACATTCAAGACTGGTTTCCCCGTATGAGGGCAGTCTTCTTTTTTGATTTTTTGACAAATTTGCCATAAGTCTGGGCAATGTTTTTGACTTCGGTCATGCTGTAATTTTATTCCCACTGTTAATAGATTAACCTTACTTAGAAAAAAAAAAATTATCCTTGTTTCTATTTTAAACCTGTTTTTTGAAATACAGAGCCATGTTTATATGATTGTTTATAGTCGAAGCGCTGCGGGGTGGTTTATTATATTAATATTTCACGGTCGAATTATGTTCATAACAATTGGAACGCCCACAATTCATAACAAATATTGGAGATTTAATGTCCTGTTTTAAAGTTTCATTTTTATGTTTTCCGAAGGATGGTGCCGAATTGTCGAAGAACCACCAGATGAGTAGCTGCTTCTCTTTGGTTTGGTTTTCTTGCTTCGAGGCCCACTTAATTGGGCATGTTTTTGCTTATATTACTATGCTGTACCTCTATTTTATTTTTGAATTCTGTAAACGCTGTAATCGTCAAAGATATCAAACGATGGTTCCCCTACGTGGGCAATGCAACGACCTGAAAAACGTTCAAGACTGGTTTCCCCGTATGAGGGAAGTCTTCTTTTTTGATTTTTTGACAAATTTGCCATAATTCTGGGCAATTTTTTTGACTTCGGTCATGCTGTAATTTTATTCCCACTGTTAATATATTAACCTTACTTAGAAAAAAAAAAGTTGCCCTGTTTCTATTTTAAACCTGTTTTTTGAAATACAGAGCCATGTTTATATGATTGTTTATAGTTGAAGCGTTGCGGGGTGGTTTATTATATTAATATTTCACGGTCGATTTATGTTCATAACAATTGGAGCACCCACAATTCATAACAAATATTGGAGATTTACTGTCCTATTTTAAAGTTTCATTTTTTTTTTTATAAATTGAACTCGCTGTCGGTATACCGACGCTTTTTAAGCTTTGGTCTTCCGACGTTTTGAACGATTTCCATTTTTGTCGGTCTTGTGACGTCCGTCAATATTGCGGCAGTTCTTTCTAGTGTCAGTATTGCGACGCTTTTGGAATGCGTTGGTATTGCGACGCTTCTGGAAAGCGTCGATCTTGCGACACTTTTGCAATGCGTCGGTCTTGCGACACTTTTGTACGGCGTCAGAATTGCGACAGTTTAAAAACGTCAAAAGAGCGACAGTATAAAAACGTTGGAAGAGCGATGTTCAAAACGTCGGACCACATTTCGTCAGAATTGCAATAGTTTACAAACGTTGGAAGAGCGACGGTATAAAAACGTCGGCAGAGCGACGTTCAAAACGTCTGACCACATTTCGTCGGAATTGCGACAGTTTACAAACATTGGAAGAGCGACGGTTTGGGAAACATCGGAAGAGAGACGCTTGTTTGGAAGCGATGAAAAAAGTGTCGGTATTGCGACACTTTGTCAAGGCGTCGAAATTGCGACGTAATGGCGAACCACGTTTTTCCCGTCCTCGAACTGTCGCTCTTGCGACGACTATGTGTCGGAATAGCGACGAAGTGGCCGTTGGAAATTGGGCCAAATTTTCTAGTGGCATAAGCATAGTCACGTCCCAAGAGTAAATTAAAATCAAAGGGACCTTGGACCACCATCACATCTATATAAATGATTTTCCCTCCCAAAGTAATAGGAAACTTCGGAAGGATCCCTAACAGTTGACTGGTTCTTCTGTTAAACGCAATAGATTCTGTGTAATAGGCACAAGTGATGGAGAACCAAAAGCTTGCCAAGTAGTGGAAGACATAATACTAACAGACACGCCTTCATCTATAAGGGTGCTGGGTATGACCACATGGGAGGCCTGTACCATGATCTCAAAAGGCACATAATAATGAATGCAGTATCCTACGAATCGACTCCAATCGAAGGAAGTGACCAAACTACTCGGAGGGGGTACCATTGAAATGAGATGGTTATCCCCTGGTGTTACCGGAGCAAGAGGAGGATCCTCCTGGACCATAGACATGGGAGCAGGAAGAGAAACTTCTTGAGTCACAGGGACGGGAGGATCTTTCTCCAAGTCCAAGGAATATGAAGAAACAAGAAGAACGCGAGAGGGATGAGATCCACTCTCGATGGAAAAGATCTGGAACCACAGGTGAGATCACATTGACTGGTTCCATGACTAATGGTTAGTTGGGAACAGATTCATGAATTTGAATTTCCGAGGGAGCAGGATCGACCAAGGATGACTCTCGACCGATCGTGGAATCAAATAGCAGAGGACTCAAAGAAAGTTTCTAGTAACCAACCGGAAGGAAAGGTGTAGAAACAGTAGGGTTTTACAACACTCTCGTGGCTTGATCCATGTACATAAAAAGGTGAATGAACGAGGCCCTTCACAAAACTTACAAGGATTGGTAATCTTACCCTGTTTCTTATGAATCTTATCATGGATAGTCGAAGATGTGCCACCAATATGACTTCCAGAAGACAAAGGCAATGGCGGAAGACCATCGAACCATGCCTTGAGCACCTTGGGAATGCCAGGGAAATCTTGAAGGAAGTGGTCACCCTTGCACAGCTTGCAAGGGAATTTGACTTTCCGTGGAAGGTTGGATGGTTTATTGATGGAAGGTTTCTTAGGAGAAACAACTGCAGCATTAACCTCTCGCTTATCTGACTTCTTATTTTTTGTCTTCTTCTTCTTCTTCTTAGCCACCTGGTTACTAGAATCCAGAATGTCACCAGGTGAAGTAGAAGAGAAGGATGAATAAATAGGAAAAAGAAGGGGAGAGGTCCACCTTAGAATAAACATGATGTTGTTCAGGTGGAGGAGATGGTTGTACAGAGTGCGGAATAATCGATATCACAGAGGTCGAGAATAACCAAACACACAAACCAATAGTTAACCCAGGAAGGGATAATGTTTCCATATAAGGAGCACCAACAATACCAAAAGTAGGAAAAGGACCAGGATTCCCTTTGGAGGGGATTCCTTGGTTGGTAAACTCCAGAAACGTTTCTATTGGAAAAAACCATAAAATAAAACGCTAAGGAAGATAACGCTAACCAGGAATATTTCGTGGGCAGTTAATTTTAAGACATTGAAACAAAACTCTGTTGTTTCATATTTTAAGAGTCGAGAAACAGGAAAAAGGTGACTCTATCACTTTCAGGTTGAAACGAGCATGAAAGGACAAGTGCTCGATGATCTGTTCTCTTTTTAAAGAGTCACGAAAAGATCGAAATGACTACTTAGGTAATCTAAGAAAAAAGGTGTGGCAAGTTTCCGTGAACTGCCATATACACCTTGGTGATCAAATGAAAGAGAAATGACCAAGGACTTAACGTACATGCAGGTAGTCTCCCCGAATGTTGTGTTCGGTGTATCACAATTATAGGGCAACATACTCGGCTTCCTACGGATAAAGGATTGCAACCTATGAGGGTCTCCCTTTATATACTCGACGGTACGGGGAGCACAAGTCCATACTAGCACTGTCTACTGCCAGATGGCAAACAACATCTAATAGGTTTAACGACGCCAGAACACGTCACTAGCCTAGACCTCAAATAATGTTTGCGTTAGGTTCCAATTCTTCCTTAGGTTAATTGAATAAATTTTATGGTTGATCTTGGATTAATGTTTCAGTTTCAAGGCCCTATCGAATGTCATATGATAATCTCCTACATGCAGCTATATGAGAAAATAAATCTTTCAATTTGATGAATACTATCTAGTTAAGGGAAGAGTATCAAACAATGATGCAACAAACAACAAACGAAACCTTTCCAAACTAGATGGCTTTCACTATTCAAAAGTAATCAAAAACTTTCAACGATGCGAATTATGCAATTGTAATCTATGCACAATTTCCGTTTTCTTTTGAAAGAAAAATAATGCACTCAATGCATTTTTCGATGAAATGAGAATCTACTTAATGCATGCTTTTAATGAAATAGAATGCACGCAATGCCATTTTTAGCTTTCAATCATTAAACAATGTAATCTAAGTTCAATGATGGATCTCAAAAATACTTTTCAATGCAAAGTGATCTAATGCATTTTAACGAAAAGAAAACTCTGAGACGAAAACTAAATGAACGCAAATTTCCTTAATGGAAGGATGAATGAAAAAGGGATGCAAACAAACACTAAGAATGCAATCGTTGTTTTAAACACTTTGTAACGAAATTACTCAAAAGGCTACATGACATATGAGGTCAAGAACAAAGAGGACTTCCAAAGTGTGGGCTCAAAACAAAGCATTCATTCCCCTTTACACGAAGCAATAATAGACAGAAAAATTTTCAGCTGAACAACGAGCAATGTAATCTATGCTAACCAGTGAACAAGCGAACGAAATGAACTCGGACATACACTTGAAACTTGAACACTCAATCAACCAAAAATCAAAAGGCAATAAACTAGAGATGGCTCACCAAGAAAGGAGACTGACTCAATCAGCAGGGTGATGTCCCACGAAGCATGCAACAAGGCAATTGATTCACGATCTTATAAAAACTAGGATGTAAGGATGCATGTCCGAACAGAAAAAACAACAAGAAAAAAGAAAACCAACAAGCCAATCAAACCCACTTGAGTGAAGGGGAGAATATGTAAATCATACAGAGAAAAGGACTGGAAGGGAAAGACACACTGGTGAAGGACTTAGGGAAAAAACTTAATTTTTCACACACCCTAAAATTGGCACGAATTTTTGTGGCTGAAAGAGAAATCAACACTCCAGGTGAATACTGATCCTAATTTAGCAACTCAAACATCTTTTGCAGATACAGAAATTTTAGCAGCTTTGACTACAACTGATGCAGAAAAACTAGCTCAAGATTTGGCCATTCAGAAGCAGGCACATGAGGAGTTACAACAGAAGTTTCAAGTTCTTGAGTCTTAAAAAAATTAAAAATGATACTTTATCTGTAGAGGAAATGCAGAAGACTCATCAGTTAGGACTTAAGGTCAAAGAACTAGAGAGTGAATCTCTAATGGAAACAACTTTGGGTGAAGCTAAGTAGAGTATCTGGGAAGACATCAGCAAGTCCATCACTGAAGTATGGCAATACATACATATCATCTTTGAACAACAGGAACTCATCAACAAATGTAGAACAACAATTCAAGAGCAGAAAGATAAACTCAAGAAGAAACCAAGTGAAGCCACTGGCATGATGAAGGCTCTTAATTCAAAGAATGAGGAGGAGTTGGAAGCAATCAACATCTTCGACAAAACTGCAACCATTTTGGAGATAAAGAAAGCTTTGCAAAAAATAAATTTAATCAACCAATTGCAGACTAAATGTGAAGCTTTAAATATTATTGTTCAAAGGTTTCATACTAAATTTAATATTTTAAATTATAAAGGATAACCAGGATTGGTAGGATTAGATGATAAGTTGATTAAGTTAGAATATTACTGCAAAAATTTATACACAATTTCAATATACAAGTGAAAGTTTGCAAGTATCAAAGGTCAGATTACAAGGAAAGCTTTTTTTGAAGCTCTGCAGTTTGATTTGATCATTCAACATCAAATCAAACATTTATTTATTCAAAGACCAACTTTTGACAGATATACTGAAGTAGATGAATTCTTCAGGAAAATGATGAGTGTATAAATCCCATGTCAAGGTCAATGGGATAAGTTTTGTGAAACCATCGAGTAAAAGGATGAATTTTATAGAATTCCAACACATCAAATTTTTGAGGGTCCAGTGAGCAACAACTTCCATCAAAAGGGGCCAAGTCATCAACAACTTCCCAAAAAACATAGACACTCCATCTATCTGTCTCCTTCTTTTATTCTTCTTTATTCTATTATTGTAAATCAGTTAAGATATTTCTCAGTTTTGTGAATTAGTATAAATAACTCTCAGTTCAAGTTATTAAGGGTTGCACCCTTGGATGAGCGATTTTTTGTAAGCATAAATTGTACAATTCTTTTGATCATCAATAATACAAGAAGGATTCTGAATTTGTCTCATACAGTTCTGTTTTCTCTGTGAGTTTTTCCAGTTTTCATACATTTTGTTTCTTCATATATTTAATTATTATCAAGATAACTGGGTGAGTTTGACTATGTTTCAACAATCTTATAATTCCTCCTGAAGTTATTATCAGTATAAAGAATGATTTACTTAACAGTTTGTTGATGTAAGTCCCTTTCATTTATAAATTATTAGCATCTTGATAATGTTAGATATATTTTGTTGAGCTTTTAGACATTTTTTAACAACTTTCAATCTTATGATTTATTGAAGAATTCAATTTGAATATTTAATAATCATATCCTCTTACATAAGTCCACTTAATCAATTTACAAAATCTTAATCACTGTGTGAGATAAACAAGCAACCCTTACTTATAATTACTCTTATTATCTACAATATCTAATCAATATATTTTTGCTAAAATTTATCTTATACATTGGTACTCAAAAATTACAAAACACAAACAAATCATTATAAATGCTTTGGCATGGTTATTGACCACAATTATCTCAAAGGACAACATCAATTTGGCGTCGTTTCCGGGGAACGAATTTGATTTGTTTTCCCTGGGACAACGATAAAACCCTATTCCTTTAAGGTGAATAAAGGCTTAGTTAGGTCAAAATCTCTCACCTGGAGATTCCACTATGACCAAAATAGCTCCTTCAAAGCACACCAGATCTCGATCTAACTCTGAGATTGTCCAACCCTTATCAGATCCAGAGAGGCTGGTAAGAATATCTTATTCTAGGAGAAGGCATCAACCCCTTCTTCTTCTATTCCTCAACAGGAGATCAATATAATTCCCGATCCTTTTAGATCTGGACCTATTCCTTTAGAATCAGAAGACATGCCTCACAGAGTGCATGAGCTTGTATCTAAAGGAATGGATTTTCAATTAGCCTTGTTAGTCCATTCTTTAGAGTCCTATAATTTACCTCAAGAACCTTCTGAATCTCTTATATCAGAGTAGGATTTGGTTCTAAAATTTCCTAGATTCAAACCTACTGATTTCATTTCCCCTGTTACGTATTTTGCACCTTCTACTTCACATCAACCAGAATATCTTTATTATTTTTATTCTAGTCCTTTATTTGAACCTATATAAGGAGAAGAAGAGGTTCAAAAAATGGTTATTACAACACATTTAAGGTCCCGAAGGGGGTCTTCCTTCCCATTTCATTCTCCACCTCATTCCTCACCTCCATCCTCTCCACCTTCACCTATAACTTCTACTTCTTCCTCTTAAAATACTACTACTCATTCCTCTACATCAACATCTTCAAGTATGGTTGGCTTTAAACCAATTGTACAAGAAAGATATGCCCCTCTTTTACTCCTTGTCATCCTTAATGATTTTCCTGCAGGATACTTAAAATAACTTCCTAGGTTTAATGGAGAAACTGGTTTGTATGCTGAAGACCATCTGGAAGATAACATGAACATAGATCATGAAAATTTTTATATGAGATTGTTCGTGCAATCCTAAGAAGGAAATTTTAGGATTTGGTTTAGGCAATTACCAGTTAATTCTATTAGATCGTGGCAAGAATTAACTAATATATTTAAAAATCAATGGGGAGTGAAAAGGACCCTCTGTATTTCTTAAATGATTTTGAAGAACTAAAAAGAAATTTTGGAGAACCAGTTGTTGATTTCATCAAAAGATTCAATAAGATTTACCACAAAATTCCTCCTGATTGTAAACCTCCTGTAGCAGCAGCTAAGGTTATATTTTAAAAGGCCTTTGAAGATGAATTTGCTGTCATGTTAAGAGAAAGGACATCCTGAACCTTAGAGGACATGCAAACTAAGGCTATAGAGGTCGTAGAAAATAGGTCTGCATTAGCCAAGTTAAAAGCTAAAGCTGAAAAATCCCAAAAGAAATTAAAATCAAATCAGGAAGCTTCCTCTTCCTCTAAATCTAAAATTAAAAAATAGATGAAGTCACATCACTTCTTAGAAACCTATCAAATAGGATTTAAAATATTGAAACTCAACCAAGAACAGTCCAACAAACTGTCTCTAGACCCCAAACACAGGTTCAAGGTTAGTATAAAAAGGCTGCTCCATTGCAAATTCTTCAAAGGCCTCATAATGACCAACAAGTACCCACACCGTTGTTGATTTATGATCAACAACCAGATGACAATACTTTATCTAGCACTAAGGATATAAATAACATAGATCATACATCCCTTCAGACTGCCATTGTTCTTGTCCCTCAAAGTCAAACCCTTCAAGAAGACCAAGAGACTTCTCAAGTTTCTAAGTATCAAGATTTTTCTGATTTTATGATTGCAGAACTCAATAGAAGATATGCCTTAAGACCTACAGTTGGTCCTCGGAGACCTCCCAAAAACCCTGTAATAATTGAACCTCAAGTAAAAAATGATGAAACTGAAACTACTTTTGTTCAACCTCTAAATTAGTCAAGTGATTCTCATCAAATTAACAAAACTATATTGACTGCTTTTAATGTGGAGAAAGAGTTAGAAAGAGTTAAAATTCCAATTCCACTTTCAGAACTTTATTAAAACCTAGGGTATAAAAGTCAAGTTTCAAAATGGATCCAAAACTCTAGTGTGGATGTTGAAGGAGATATTATTAATCTGCAAAATGAAAGACCCACCATAGATTTTGGTCCTAGTTCTGATATTATTGACGAATCCATACCACCTTTTTATGTGACTTTGAAAGTGCATGACTCCCTGCTATATAATTGTATGTTGGATTCTAGTGCTTCATACAACTTAATGCCTAAAGTCATTGTGGAACAACTTAATTTGGATATCACTCAAACCTATCATGACCTATATACCTTTGACTCTGAGAAGGTTTAATGTTTAGGAATTTTTAAAGATATAGTGGTCACTTTACATCAAATACCAGTTAAAAGTGTAGTATTAGAAATAGTTGTCACTCATATTCCCCCCAAATTTGGAATGCTTTTATCAAGATCATGTTATGCAAAATTGGGAGGTGTTGTCCAGGTAAATCCCCTCTGTGGACAGAGACGATCCCACTAGCCCTAGGGTGGGCCTAGAAACTACGGGAACATACTAACATCTACCTTCCTAGATTGTAAATGAAATTCAGAGCAAAGAAGGTGGCCTACCCTGTTCTGATGCTATGTTTTCATCTTCCATCGAAGCTTCTTGATCCGTTGCTCTTCTCAAGCTCGATACACGCTGCTGCCAATGTTCGATTGCCTGTACAGACAGTCAGGAAACGACGACAAGCGTAAAAGCACGACAAACATAAAACAGTTACAACCTATATAACTGATCAAGGAATGCTATAAATCTCATTATAAATGTAAACACGAGTGGAAGATAAACATCAATTACATTTTATTATGATAAAGACAAGGGGAGTTTACAACCAAGCCTTGATGTTGAGGCTCTTCTTTGGTAGGTTTGTATCCAAGCACATTTGTAGTGCTCTCACACACAAAGGTCCAATATTTGACTATGTTCCCAACACACAAAAACAATCACACTTTGCATTATTCTCCCGAAGCTATAATTGCTTCTCCTTTCTATCATCACTAAGTTTGTAGAGCTAAAGGAGGTCTCCTTATATAACAATGGAGGAGGAGGTTACGGGCCCCCAAATGATGGGAAAAGAGCTTATCCTTTGGAGTAGTTCCTATTTCTTTGGAACAAGAAGCCAAAAGGGGAATTCCTCGGCCATATCCTCAAAACAAACTTCCAGCTCGCCTCCTCGTGAAGCTTCTAGTCGTGGAAGCTTCCTTTATATTTAAAAAAATTTCAAAAAGAGGATCAGTGTGGGTCCAACATTAAGACAGAGCATCAATAGGCACGGGTCTCAGTGCAAATATTTGTTATCGGTGCAGGTCAGACACTAAAAGAAAGCGTCGACCTTGAAAACCAGACTTTCATAGGGATCTTCCAGAAAAGTTGCAAGGGAGATGATTTGGCAGACAAAATTTGGTCCAGGGGTATGTATTCCATGCTTGGAAAGTACACAGGGGTCACTGTATGGGTCCTTCGGGATCAAGGAATAGGGAGTACAGGGACGGTGACAAATTGCTCTGTAACAGGAGGGAGTCTTCAAATGGACATATCTTTTGCCACCATTCATGTATATGGTGGAGAGAGCCTTAGGTTATATAGAGAATTCAGATTCCTAAACATTGTTTGCAAAGCTGATCATGCCATAAATCATGCCATTTATGCAGTTGATCAGGATTTTAGTTGTTTCCAACTATCATCAGATACTTCATAGAATTCTCAAATCGAGATTGAGGATGTAGTTGAAACCCCTAAGTCTGTTCAAACTGAAATTTGGAAATTATTCTTTGATGGATCCTGCACCAAAGATGGGGCTGGAGCAGGAATTGTTTTGATTTCACCTGATAAAAAAAATATTACTCAATCATGCAAGTTAGATTTTGAGGTCACAAATAAAGTTTTTGAATATGAAGCTTTTATCCTAGGATTACAGCTTGCTAAAAGTTTAAAGGTCCAAAATTTGAGTGTCTTCACTGATTTAGATCTTATAGTAAGACATGTTAGGAATATTTCTCAAACAAATCATCCTAGGCTTAGGTGTTACAGAAATGATATTTGGGACACCATTGAAAATTCCTTTAATGCTTTCAATATCACTTTTATTCCTAGAGATGAAAACATACATGCAGATTCATTAGATGTTTATGCTAGTTCCTTCAAGATTCCAGATCAATTTCAAATACAATATCAATTAAAAATCAAATATAGGCCATCAATCCTAGACAATCTTAAACATTGGCAAATATTTGAAGATGATGAACAATTAAAATCCTTTCTTCAAGTCATTGATGAATTTTTTGTATTGCAAATTGAAGAAGAAAACTCAAACATTAATGAAGCTACTAAAGGCAAGGAAAATTCAGATCTAAATTCAAAGGTAGCTGATCATGATATAATACAACTATCAAATAATTTTATCCCCAAAGGACTTGTTCCTTCAGAAAAATTGTTTGATCAAAATGATGTTCCCAAAAATCCATTCTCTATTTTACCAGAAGATGACAAAGAAGACACTAATATTGGTACTGATGAAGGGATTAAAAACATTAAACTTTGTGCATCTTTAACTCTTGAAATTAAATCTAAATATATCAAACTTCTTAATAATTACAAAGATGTTTTTGCTTGGTCTCATGTTGATCTAAAAACTTACGAAACATCTTTAATTGAGCATAAAATTCCACTAAAACCAGAAACAAAACCTTATCAACAAAAATTAAGAAGGATGAATCCAGTTCTGCTTCCCACCATAGAAAAAGAACTCAACAAACTTTTAGATGCCCAAATAATTTTCCCATTAAGATACTCTAATTGGGTTGCCAATTTAGTCCATGTGAAAAAAAAAATGGTGAGATTAGACTCTATGTGGATTTTAGAAACCTTAATAGAGCATCTCTAAAAGGTAATTATCCACTTCCAAAGATGGATCAATTAATTCAAAGAGTGTTAGGTCCTAACAGACTATCTATGCATGGAGGCTTCTTTGGTTATAATCAGATATTGATGAATTCAGAGGACATGGAGAAGACAACCTTTACCACACCTTGGGTTACATTCATGTATGCCAGGATGCCTTTTGGTCTATCAAATGCAGGAGCAACATTTCAAAGAGCCATGGACTTGGCCTTTGTTGGGAAAGTAAAAAAATTTATTGTTATATATCTTGATGATTTAACTGTTTTCTTTGAATCAGATCAGAAACATCTGAAGCACTTGATGAAAGTTTTTGACAGGTGCAGGAAGTTTGGAATATATTTGAATCCCAAGAAGTCATTGTTTGCCATTAAAGTGTTGGGAAAAATACTAAGAGGGGGGGGTGAATCAGTATTTAGTGCAAATTCAAAAACTTTTACTTTTTATGCTCCAAAACCCATACGCTACTTTGCTGAAGCCAACTAGCGTATACACGCGGATATCCTTCATAAAACTCGCGTATACACAGAGATCTAATTATGCCATTAATTCTTCACTTATATCATTCCATCATTCATTCATTAGATGTTCTATAAATAGTAAACATGCAGAAGAACAATAAACCATCACACATAAGCATCACACATGAACACCGTGATTTTTAGGTGGAAACCCAAGTCAGAGAAAACCACCGCCGCAGCTTGCTCGACCTTCAATATTTTATTATAAAGAGAAAACATCTTACAACATATGTGGCCGGCGCGTACTCTCGCCGCACGCAGCACCCACCGCGCTCGCTACCGCCCTCTCCCCGGAAGGGAGCTTCAACCCCCGACTCGTTTACCAGCCTCTCCTGGAAGGGAGCTACGACCCCCTGATCTCGTTTACCAGCCTCACCTGGAAGGGAGCTACGACCCCCTGATCTCGTTTACCAGCCTCACCTGGAAGGGAGTTACGACCCCCTGACTAAAGGCTACAACCCTCAACACCTCTATGGACCACGTTTCATCAATTTTTACACTGGATCCAAAGCATCCTTTAGGACAACACTTGCAGGCCACGTTTCATCATATTTTCAGACTGGACCCTCTCCATACATTTAAACACAGTCAAACATCAACAACAGATAACTAAAACACAGCAGATCAGATCAGATATTCCATACCCCATACTTCAGCAAACCCTAGTTTGCATACGCGCTTTTCGTTCACTGATGTCGCGTATATACGCGCTTCCGTCCACATCAACCAACGTATACTTTTGTACATATTACAGATCCAATTTCATTTTTCATACGCGCTTTCTCTTCAGCGAAGCCGCATATATATGCACTTCCTCTGCGACGAACTAGCGTATGGATCTTCAACCATTGTATGATTAGCCGCATCCTTTTCAGATCAGATATTCAGTTCAGATTCAACCCTTTACTTCAGACAGATGTTCGCCTCATCACAGATCTAATCAGTCCATAAACAGATCTAGTAGATACAAATACATTTCAGATCTAGATACCCTTATTCATCATTTTCTTCAATGGTGCATCATAGATTCAGATATATCATCAAGCCTTTACCCTTTCCATATAGATATACTTCACAGAGAAGTATTCATTCAAGCTCAGACATCTTGCACCCACTCTCATGATTTGCACAATGAATTTCTTCTCCTTATATAGATTTACCCTTTTTCAATACCATGAGCTCCTTTTTCAATACCATGAGCCAAAGCAATACCATGAGCCCAAAACTACATTACTTCCGATGGTATTCCTGGACGGGGTCATTTAGACGAATCATTACCCAATACAATGGGTCAATACCATGGTGGTTACCTCTGGTTTTGCACTTTATGAGCGCTTTTTCCCATACACGACTTGGAACGTTGTTTCCCACGTGCATACGCGACTTCTCCTAGGAAAATCCGCGTATTCCTTGAGACATACTCTTTTCACCATAGATTTAGCACAAGCTGGATTCCTTTCTTCATTGCCTTCTGTACTCACTGTAGATACATCAGATTTTCATCTTTAAACAAGTTCATCAAGACATATTCTATCAAGCACAACTTCATCAAGTAAGTTTCCATCATCTTCATCAGGTGGGTTGCCTTTCAAGAACAACTCTCTACATCATATTGTCAACAAACATCATATCACATCAGATTTACATCATTTAACAAGTCCATCAAGTCAAGAATAACTTCATTAGGTGGTTTACCATCAAGGACAACACATGTCAACTGTCTCATGTCTTCATCTTCATTCAGTGGGTTTCCATCAAGGACAACACTCTGCATCATATTGCCAACAATCTCCCCCTTTGGACTTGATGGCAACCACGATGGTGTTTGGTTACCACAACAGATAGGTACATTAAGAATACAATGACACCATGTCACATTCCCCATTTTTGACACCATTCTTTTTCTTCATTCAAACACCATGTCACTCTCCCCCTTTGACATCAAGGGCAAAGGGCGGATCAAAACCAACACACTCTCCCCCTTTTCTCCTCATGTAGAAGAAGCGTTCTGCAGATCTGATGTATACTGAAGTGACCAAGCTCCCCCTGAGTTCATGCTGAATCTTCAAACATATTTTTTAATGAAGTACATGACTCTATGAACTTCCTATCACCAAAGACTCATACTTACATCAATTATCCATCCAAGTGGATTTACATATGAGACTCAACTACCCAACCAAGTGGGTTTACAAATTTGACTTAGCTACCCAACCAAGTGGGTTTACAAAATTTGACTCAGCTACCCAACCAAGTGGGTTTACAAATTTATCAAGTCCTTACATGACTGAATATTACAATTTTACATCATGGATCTCTACATGACCTTTTCATCAAACTACAAATATAACTTTAAGACCAACACCAGAAAGTCCTCAAGAAAGAGAACATATTTTAGAACCATCATAATGCCAACAATGCATTATACTCAGCAAAGCTAATGCTCCCCCTGAAACTGTGCATCCAAGCATCCTTTTCATATGACTAAGGCTCCCCCTTAGTTTGTGCATCCTGAACACTTTCATCAACAAATCATCAAGGCATCTTTATCAAAACATTAGAAATAGAATTATAAGAACTGGAACACCACCAGAGATACCAAACAGTATCAGAGATACCAAACAGCACTGCAGCTGTGCTGAAGAGAGCTGACTCCAAACAGAAAATGTCAGCATTCAGACATACGCGGTTTTCTGTGCATGAAATCGCGTATATATGCGACTGTGTTTCAGGAAATCCGCGTATCCAATACCTTCTCCTATATTTTAACCAGATCTGATCCTCTGTGAGGCAAAGACAGTGTTCAGCTTCTTTCTGAGATATTTGAAAGCTTCCCTGGAATACAGATAGATAGAACAGTGGGGTTGTGTCTTCAAGCGTCATCCAATGGTTGTAGCATAAGCACATTAGCAACCAAGCCTTCAGATTCTTTGCAGCATCAATACAATCTTTCAAAGAGAAATTATCATACCAGAACAACATCTTCAAATATGTGTCAATCATCCATGTGGTCCAGTATCACCATGATCTTTAACATGAAGTAACATATGTAGACAAAAGATCTCAACCATAGTAACAAACTCTGCATGATCTTATTCTTATTTCTGAATCAAACGACTTCCAACTTATCCATGTGTGAGCATAAAAGATACTTTTCAGCAAACAGGGCTCAAAATCTCATCATAATAAGCCATATACCAAGTCATCATCATTTGAGCATAAGTATCATAATAACCAAAGAATAAGAAGTCATAGTGCCAACAATGCAATCATTAGTATTCAACCTGCTGCTCCCCCTGAACCAGTGCTCTTCTTGTGCAACCTGAATCCATTCATCAGCAAGTCATCAGCAACAATCTCTGCTTGAACTGCCCTTATCTCCGAATTATAAGACTTTCATCTTAGCAACGAATACTCTTCATCAAAAAGCAAATAGGACTCATCCATAATCTTCAACATAAGATATCAAGCATCGTATTAGAACTGAGAAATTAAGCTGATATAGAGTCAATAATATACTTATTAACAATCAGACTGATGCTCCCCCTGAAACTCTGCTCCAGATCTTCAGCTATCATATAAATTATCTTATCATCAATGCATACGCGACTGTGTCTGCTGGAACTCGCGTGTATACGCGACTTTTGTTTATAGAACTCGCGTATGGAAAGTGAAGCATAGAAATTTTTTTTTTTCACATTCCTTCATCTCCCCCTGAACTTGTACTTCCTGTACCTATCTTCTTCATATCAGATGCTCTGTCAGAAATACATATAGCCAGAATAATCAAATCAACCATGAGAGACATCATACATTGCTCCCCCTGTGACGATACATTACTAAATCTCATAATGTATCTCACATCATTCCTGCAGTCAATCAGAGAAGTAAGCTTCGTGCTTATTGATCGTAAAGAGGTCGAATTCCATAATGCTTCGACGGCCTTCCATCTTTCCAGATTTGTTTGAACTTTCTATTTGTGTGTTGGAAGTTATCCAATTTCTCATATCTGTTCAACCTGCATTCCTTTTCTACATGTCCATACTTGTTACAAGAATAACATCTCATGTGTCCATAGAAATAAGCATAAGAATCATAATTAGTATTTCTAATCTTCCTCCTTTTACAATCAGCTGCTTTATGTCCATACTTGTTACACGAAAAACAATATCCCTTGAAGAAACCAGAGTACCTTTCTATGTAGGATCTGTTAGTTTGTGGCTGAAATGATCTGCTCCTGCAATTTGCTGCAACATGCCCATAATTATGACATTTAAAGCATTCAACATTATTGACTGATTTCCTTTGAGATTTCATCATTGATGGTTGACCTTTTGTCTCTTTCAACGCTTCAGGTTTTGTATTAACATCCTCTGAGGTTTTTGCACTTCCTTGTGAGCTAGATTCTCCTTTAACAGTTTCATGGAAACCAAGACCAAGTTTGATAGCAGGAGACCTTTGATTACTCAGAATATTGTCCAAAATGTTAGTACTATCTTGAAACCTCAAAAGTTTAACCTTTTCTTCTAATTTACCTTTGAGAATGTTTACCTCAACCTCCAAGGCTTGACATTTCTTCGTCAAGCTTTCTTCTTTCCTTCTTCCATCTTCTACTTGATCCTTCAGATTTAGAATCTCTTCTTTCAACCAATTTTCGTTTTCTTCACATGTTTGTTGCAGCTCTTCATTCTTCTTATTTTATTTTTCCAGATCTTCTTTGAGAGAGATGATTTCTACTTCAAGGCCTTCCTTTTCAAATGTTTGTAGAGGTTCCTCATTCTTCTTACTTGATGCTTCAAGATCTGTTTGTAGAGAGATGATTGCAGCTTCAAGTCCTTCATTCTTCTTGCTTGATTTTTCGAGATCTGCATTTAGATCGTTGATTTTTGCTTCTAGTTCTTTAATTCGATTGGATGCATAAGTATGAAACCTTTGATACTTGTCCACCTGTCCATTCAGCATTTCTATTTGTTTTTCCATTTGAGAGATCATCTCTTTGTTGATAGATTCTTGCGTCTTAGATGAACTTTGTAGTTCTTCAACTTTAACCTTGAGAGATTCTTCTAGATCCACAACTTTACTTTCACTATCTTCACTATTGTTTACACCAATAAGAGTATTCCAATGACCCTAATCACTATCTGATTCATCTTCTTCAATTTCTGCTATACAAGTTTTCTGAGATATCTTCTTGTTTCGAGTAGCCTTCTTCTTTTGCTTCTTTGCCATGAGTACTTTCAGATCATGATCAAAATATTCTTCATCTTCACTGGACACTTCATCATCATCTTCATTTGCATAATAACTCTTCCTCTTTTCAAATTGTTTCCCTTTACCATGTTTTTCTCTATAAGGACATTTAGCAGCATAGTGACCAACTTTTCCACACTCAAAACATTTTAAAGGAAGCTTACCTTTGAATCTTCCAGTTCCTAGTTGGAGTTTTCTCACGAAATTCGCTTCTTCTTCATCGGATATATAGCTGGATTCTTTGACAACTTCCTTTTCTTTTCCTCTTGCATATACCTTAAAAGCAGCTTCTTTGATTTGAGAAGGACCTCCTTGTCTCATTTCAAAAGCAGTCAGAATACCATGTAATTGAACAATAGTAAGAGTTTGCAGATCTTGCCTTTCTTCAATAGCTGAAACTTTAGAGTCAAATTTTGAAGTCAAGGATCTTAAGACTTTTTCCACTAGAGTAGTATCGGTTATAGTTTCACCCAAATTTCTCATCCGATTTACAATATCATCCAGACGTAAGAAGAAATGGGCAATACTTTCATCACTATGCATCTTCAAATTTTCATATTCAATTCTAAGAGTTTGGAGTTTTGCACTTTTTACCTTTGTGTCTCCTTCATAACTTAGAATGATTTTGTCCCATATTTCTTTCGCTGAATGTAGCTGCATCACTTTAGCAAATTCTGGTTTAGACATGCTTCCTAATAAGACATTTACTGCTTTGGCATTGATTTCATACTTCTTCCTTTCTGCTGCATCAGTAGGAATACTTGCCGGATATTGATAACCTTCTTCCACGATTGCCCATACATCTGCACCAAGAATTTGCAGATATGCTTTTATTCGTACCTTCCAGAATATCAGATTGCTTCCATTGAATAGAGGTGGCTTTATAGACATTACTCCTTCTTGACTTCCCATTGCGACGGATCTCCTTCAAGCGATCAAGCTTCTGCAGAAGAACCTGCTCTGATACCAATTGTTGGGAAAAATACTGAGAGGGGGGGGTGAATCAGTATTTAGTGCAAATTCAAAAACTTTTACTTTTTATTTTCCAAAACCCATACGCTACTTTGCTGAAGCCAACTAGCGTATACACGCGGATATCCTTCATAAAACTCGCGTATACACAGAGATCTAATTATGCCATTAATTCTTCACTTATATCATTCCATCATTCATTCATTAGATGTTCTATAAATAGTAAACATGTGTAGTAAGAACAGAATAAACCATCACACATAAGCATCACACATGAACACCAGGATTTTAGGTGGAAACCCAAGTCGGGAGAAAACCACCGCTGCAGTTGCTCAGCCTTCAATATTTTATTATAGAGAAAACATCTTACAACATATGTGCTGGTGCAGGCTCCTACCAGCACGCAGGCACCCACCTGCGCTCGTTTACCAGCCTCTCCTGGAAGGGAGCTCCAACCCCCTGACTCGTTTACCAGCCTCTCCTGGAAGGGAGCTACGACCCCCCGATCTCGTTTACCAGCCTCACCTGGAAGGGAGCTACGACCCCTTGATCTCGTTTACCAGCCTCACCTGGAAGGGAGCTACCACCCCCTGACTGAAGGCTACAACCCTCAGCACCTCTATGGACCACGTTTCATCAATTTTCACACTGGATCCAACAACTTCAATAGAACACAACTTGCAGGCCACGTTTCATCATATTTTTAGACTGGACCCTTTCCATATTTTTAAGCACAGTCAACCATGAAACAGATACATATAACTCACTGACAGATATCAGTAAACCAGTAGAACATATCAGACATTTCTTACCACAGACTTCAGCAAACCCTAGTTTGCATACGCGCTTTCTCTTCACTGATGTCGCGTATATACGCGCTTCCATCCACATCAACCAGCATATACATCTGTACAAACTTCAGTGCGCATACGCACTTTTTCTTCATAGAAGCTGCGTATATACGCGCTTCCTCTGCGGCGAAGTAGCGTATGGATCTTCAACCATTACAGAGCTGCATACTTCTTCAGATCAGACATTCAGTTCAGATTCAACCCTTTACTTCAGACAGATGTTCGCCTCATCATAGATCTAATCACTCCATAAACAGATCTAGTAGATACAAATACATTTCAGATCTAGATCCCCTTCTTCATCATTTTCTTCATTGGTGCATCATAGATTCAGATCTATCATCAAGCCTTTACCCTTTCCATACAGATATACTTCACAGAGAAGTATTCATTCAAGCTCAGACATCTAGCACCCACACTCATTATTTGCACAATGAATTTCTTCTCTTTATATAGGTTTACCCTTTTTCAATATCATGAGCCCCTTTTTCAATACCATGAGCCAAAACAATACCATGAGCCCAAAACTACATTACTTCCGATGGTATTCCTGGACGGGGTCATTTAGACGAATCATTACCCAATACAATGGGTCAATACCATGGTGGTTACCCCTAGTTTTGCACTTTATGAGCGCTTTTGCCCATACGCGACTTGGAACGTTGTTTCCCGCGTGCATACGCGACTTCTCCTAGGCAAATCCACGTATTCCTTGAGACATACTCTTTTCACCATAGATTTAGCACAAGATGGATTCCTTTCTTCATTTCCTTCTGTACTCACTGTAGATACATCAGATTTTCATCTTTAAACAGGTTCATCAAGACATATTCTATCAAGCACAACTTCATCAAGTAAGTTTCCATCATCTTCATCAGGTGGGTTGCCTTTCAAGAACAACTCTCTACATCATATTGTCAACAAACATCATATCACATCAGATTTACATCATTTAACAAGTCCATCAAGTCAAGAATAACTTCATCAGGTGGTTTACCATCAAGGACAACACATGTCAACTGTCTCATGTCTTCAT